>KZ538353.1:59065-71106 GCA_000934665.2 Catajapyx aquilonaris
GGGGGGGGGGGCGGAGTTGTTATTTTACAGTTGTCGACGTCGTACATCTGGTAGGGTTTTTTTGTGCCATAAAGAAAAATTGCATGGAACTTGTAAACAGCCAGAAATCGGCAGATGTGTATGATTCAGGAAAATGTGATTTTGGGCGCTTGGTCAGCCGTGTGTCTGTCAGTGTCACTACCTGCGGAACATGCACTGAATATATTGTATGCGGACGAAGGAGTGTCAGCAATGATGTTACGTTATTCGTAGTTGACAGTGAAAAGGGTTTTTACATTGCTGTCCATCATGCAACTGTTCGTATGTTGCTGTAAGTTACATTTGGATTAATGTGGTGGACATATAATTGTCAAAAGATAAAAAGAGAGAAACAGCACCCATCGTGCTGAAAGCACATCTGGTCCAATATTGCAGATGTCAGGAATAACGACATTAATCAAACCTGTAATTTGTGCCTGACGTAAAGTTTATATTTAGAGCCTGATTGGGTGACATTTCGATCGCACCAGTATAAAGTAACAGAAGGCCTGAGTTGATGGGATTATCGTGCAGAGTGTATGCGCAAGTGCAGTATACGTACATAATATCTGGCTAGACTTGGGGAGGGGGAAGGAGGGATGAGATTTATGGCCACATGTAATTGGATTAATAATAACCCCACCATCTCCAAGTGCCTGTTGTACCAGGTAAGGTAATTCCGGAATAAAGTTGGCTGCGGGAAGGGCCATCGAGAGTGCGTATATACTTGTGGGTGAGGTTGGCAAGGCGAGCGAGATAGTGCGAAGGAGCAGATAAGGTGTGGAGTGGATGCGATTATAGAGAGGAAGGGTGCATGCATAGCAGGCCTGGGTTATTGATGCATGGTTTGCTGCTGGATGCCCAATTAAGGTGAAAGCCCGGAAAAGCCGGTGCTTGGAGGAGATGCGCGTCCCCATTAAGCTGGCAGCCCTGCAGGGTGTCTTTAGGCCCCCGGCAGCTCCTATACCATCCTACCACGCACAGTGCCTGACTTCAACCCCCCCTACTCTCTCTCCAGCAGTAGCAGCAGCAGCAGCATCCCCCATCTCCGATAGAGTCACCTTGCGGCTGAACTTGGGAGAGGAGGAAGCTTTCCCAGGGCCCTGATGCTTTAATTTTCACTTAGTGCCATATGTGGCCACATCCGCACCGCAAGCAGCATCATTAATTTCTTGCGAACGCTTCACTCGGCCGCGGCAAATGACATCGACGGCAGCTGTACATTATCTCGTTTTCGGAATTTAGTACTCGCGCCGAGTTTCTTGCCCGCCCTTCCATAGGATAGAGAGCTAGCTATATCAGCATCAAGGGAGGAGGAGGAGGAGGAGGAGGAGGGAGCCCGGGGAAAGAAGGAAAGGGAGCTGCTGGGTGTTGGAAAAGCTACATCATTTGGGTGTAGTTAATCGTTAAGAGTTAATGGTCGAACAAGCTGTTCGATTAGAACCCCGGGGAAGTCGCTGCGTTCATTTCGAGCGATCGGTGACGGATCTTGGGGGGCCAGGATTTGGGTGGGTGCTTCCAGGAGAAGGGGGGGTTCTCGGCACTACGGGGCCGCGACCATTTTTCTACTTTATGAGGTGCACATGAGGCGCGGAGTATGAGTTTATTCGGTACGGTTTGACAGGGTGCACAGCACGTGGGCACGATGGCTGCGTTGCTTAGTGCCGGCCCCGACACGATTTTTTTCCATAAAAGACGGAGGAGCGGGGGGGTTGTCGCGGCGGCTGCACGAGATATTTTCTTCTTTCCTGCTCCCTGGCTATATAAGTTCCTATTAAATCAGCGCTAACTCATTCGAGCAAACGGGAGTGCACGGGACGGGCACTATAACACGTATAACACATTATGGAAATCAATCCCTTCAGCAATCCCCGCTCGCGATGATTGATCCGATCTGATTACTCGGTGCCTAAAAATTGTATTATGGGAAGTGCCGCATGTGTTCTTGCTGGTGCATACCAATAACATTTTGGCAAACAAATGGTAGCCGCCCTTCTGCTGAGGGGGTAATAGAGTGCAGTTTAGATTGTGGTTGTTTTACTGGCCAAAGAAACCGCTATGGGCACCGCTCACTTCCTATTTCCCTTTCACCCTCTATCCTGCGTGCCTTTTCTGTCCTCACGTTCCGCCTTTTGTTGGCAGTCCTTCGGGCCTTGACAGAAGCCGGACTCGTTGTTGCCACAGTGCTTCCAGCTCCTTTGAAACTAGGGGGGAATATCAGAGAAACGTACCGGTATAGAACCAAATAATGTGACCAACAAGTTGACAGAAAGACCGTTTTTTCCCCCCTTTACTCCACAAAATGCGGAATGTTCTTTTAGGCCGGATAGTGGACAGACCATGGCCGTCGTTCTCGTAAAGGACAAGTTTTCTTCTTTTTAAAACATGCACGACCAGCAGTACGCTTACAGGGGACTTGTTGACTTTAGTCGACTTGCTAAACGTTGTCTTTAATAATGGTGTTTACAATGGCTCCAACGGAGAATTTATGTGGATTGAAATTTATGTATATAATTATAAGACGTTAGTGGTGTTTTTATGATGATCACCATTTCCGTATTTGCAGAATGTTTTCAATAATATGCGGCGTTGGTTTTGTTGTCATGTCGGCCGTTTTCTAACATCGTGGACCGTGCTGTACGATGTACTATAAATGTCTGGAAGTCAAGTTCCAAAAATTACCCGATCCAAAATTTACACCGCGCAATTTATTAGGTGCAGATTTTACGGCGTGCAGGCCGCAAGGCAACGTGTCGGCATTTCTGTTTCGGCGACGGAAACTGCCCACTTAAAAATCCGCAGTTGCGCTTACTGCGCGCGTAATTCTGAGGAACACTCCGGGACTGAAGTTTGCAGCTTTTACGTATGTGTACTATGTGGCGTCAAGTTTTCGTTCCCAACAACCATCGCCCGGGGGGGATCCAAGGATAGTTAGGGGCATAACATGGGTCCTATCGACCCCGCAGGGAGTTCTTGGAAAGTGTCCATAAAAGGAGAATTTTCGGAGAGAGCCGGCGTTTACAAGTTTTATTGGTGTGAACAAGAAAGAAGAATTATTTGGGCTGTATAGGTTTCGGTGGGCCTTGGGAAGTATATAGGGAGGCGGGAAGGAGAGAGTGTCTTGTCCTGCATGAGATGAGGAGATAAAGAGGGGAAGGGTCGGATGGATGGCCAGGTGCTGCCCCCCACTGCATCGCACAAGACCTGAAGGGCGGTGGTGGAGGGGGACCCAAAGAGACTTGCCTTCCTGCCTCTCCCTTCAGGACACAGAAAGGGCTTGGCAGAGGGATTGACTTTTGGGGGGGACAGTTGTAAAGTGTACCGCTGCTGGGTTGTCACCTCCTCGGCCATGGATGCTACATTGGCATGGTCCAGTTTACGTGTAAATGACCTTTGAGGCTCGTTGGTGTGTGCAGAAGCGCAAGTTTGAGACGCGTTGACCCCGTTGTCACACCTCCACTGTTTTATTGAGCCCCTCTGGGCCGTGGCAATGGGGGACAAATTCCTCTCCCAGCAGAGTGGGGGGAGAGTTTTATGGAGACACGGTTCGTTTGAGTAGAGTGTCCGATGGGACTTTTGGGGGCAGAACTAGTCCTCCTTGTTGGCCCGATTGGAGATCCTAAAAGTGGCCCTGGGACATGGCCACCTGGTGGCGGCAGTGTTCTAATTGGAGCTCTCACTTCCACGCCATTAGGACACATCATAAATTTAGCTCTCGTAAAATTGTCCTGCAATAAAGTGCTTCTGTTTTTCGGGGAGAGGAAGACGCTGACTGAGCCGGGCCGGCCACGGTAGCTTTCTCCACTTACATACCAGCGGAAGGGCCTTTTGTATGAACTTGGGACATGGACAATAACCAGATTTATGCTGTCGTCTCCAATATCCCCGTGTCGTAAATACTGGAGAGTTGTCAGCAGACCCGAATATTTTAAACTCCACTCCTGCTGTAATAACTCCAGTATTAAAACTCGGGTCGCGTATGTGATGTGCGTAGGGAAAGTGGTTGTAACAGTTTCGACGGCTATAATGCATGTTGTTGCGGAATGTAGTATCAATGTCATGTCGCAATCAGTTTAGTTCTCAATTTTCACCGCCAGTTGTCAGCTTCTTTCAGTGCTCAGCGAGCAGAGAAGCAACAATAAGATTAGTAACTATTTGATATATTTTTTAAAAGTATACCGGTCTGTTGGAGAGGTCGCAAACTAAAAAAACTTCCATTTAATAAAGCACTATTTTGCTGCATTTATTTATGCAGGGTGTTGCATATATTATTTTTTGTTATTCATTGTTCTACATGCCACATTTTTACTGTGCCACATTTTAGAGATTTAGGCGAACTTGTCTCACTTTTTTCTGGCCTGGACCCCACATTGTCACTGCATTTTATATTTCTCTTGGCCCATAGAATCGCGCGATAAAGTGGGGTTGGTATTATGACACACAGTGCGCAGTTTACAATCGGTGGATTAACTGAAATGCGGAATCAATATCGAAATAAGCAATAGAGCAAAATAAATTAGGGTTTAATCAGTTTCATCTTGTAAACATGATGATGAAATTAAGTAATTATATTTGGTGTAACTTTTCGATAGAAGTTAATGCATTGAACATCCTCAAAAATGTGTATACACGTGTACTTCATAATATGGACTGCTTGAACAGCTGCTCGCTTCTGATCGTCACTGTCATTTTGTAATCCGGGATAAGTTTCCCTTGAAGCGCCACAATTTTTAGTGAAGTTGTTCATAAAAATGTAACACAAGAAAGTGAAAGTCACTTTCGACTTATCTGTTCAGTGTGGTATTTCTGAAAGCCGCACGCAATATTGTGCTTTTCTCACATGTAGGCCTATTGATGTAAAGTCTTCACAGTTCTCTAGAACATGGCAGTAGTGGCTTATATGATGGCTGATTTCTTGAAATTGCTTTCACCGAATCTAAAACTATAACTGATGTAATTAATGGAATTACGTCCAATAAGATCTCGATTCTCCATTACATTGTTTTATTTTAATGGGTTTTTATCATGTGTAATCAGTGTCCCAAAATAATTTATTCATATTAAATATATAACTTTTAATGAACAAAAGTGTAGCGTTAAATGCCGGCCCCTATTTAACATGACTAGAAAAATATTCCATAGAAAATTAATGGAAAGTTATATAACTGACTTCTCCTGTGATGATTTTAATTCGGAAAATATTCCGAAGTTGCGAATTTCATATGGGGATTTCTGCAATGCCGGAATAAGTAACACAAAACTGATTGTCGATTATTCATTTTACATTTTTTGAAGTGACTCCTTCACTAAAATCACGGTTGTTCAAAACAAAAATCACAATCTTTTCCGATTTCTGTTTGAACCTCGGACAGTACACCAAAATTACCATAGGGACAGATGCATCATCATAAGAGTCATGTTTAGGTAAGGGTTAGCATTGTCTTGTCCTGAATATTGTCCGGTTCATTGTTGCCAGAAATTAATGACAGAGGGAAATCCTGAATCTGAATCTTGCTTTGGTGATGAAACCTGCTCTTATACATTAGTGATTAGTGTGATCATTCGGGGAAATTTTTCCGCCGAACCGCATGATCATTATCGTCATGTAACATGCGGACTTATAAACACACTATAGGCGAAAAAAAATATGTCTGCTGCGGTAGTGTGTTTTATACAGTTGAATCCGGATATAATAGACTTCAGACCGAGGAATCAGTCTGTTATAACCGAGGTCTGTTATAGCCAAATCGCCACTTTTGCAACGAAATTGTTAAGTTTTCTGATCACTTTCATATGCTTATAATGCATACTATACTGCATGCATACCGGTATTGATTAATGAAACTATCCACAAAAATGCAAAATAAGCCCACACGAAAATTAGGCAGGACAAAAAAAAACAACTTCAGTCTCCTTGTTGCCAAATATTGACTACCAGAAAAAGTATTATTTTGAGTAGCTTAGATCAGTGACTGATGCGAAAATCATCCCCCGCCAGTTTTCTCTGCTGTACTGTGCATGGGAAAGGAAGTTAAATGTATTTTTTTTAAATATCATTTTTTTCCGCCGAGGGGCCAAAAAATGGCCTGTTATGACCGAGGTGAGGTGAAAATGAGTAAAAATACATGTGGCCTTATAGAAATAGGCCGGGGCCGGCCTTTCGAGTATGTTATAACCGAAAGTCTGTTACAGCCGAGGCTGTTATATCCGGATTCAACAGTACATCCATGAAAATGGATCAAATGAAAATATTCCGAAAAGTGTGTGAGTCCAAGAGTAAAATACTATAAAATGAATCGTCGAGAATAATTTTGATCTATAGGCCTACGAAAACTTGCATTTGTGCATGCAGCAGAATAGATATTGTAACGATGGAATACGTGCAGTGTAGTAATTATTCATGGGCCAAACTGCATGCAATTATTCTGAATATCTGCTGGGGAACACCGAAAAGTTGGTCCTGCTGTTATTTTCATTTTTAAAATGCAAATATTGCACAAGTTGATAGATTTAGATCCAAACCTTATAAGGTTATAGGGCTTTCGTTAACGATTTTGACACGGCATCAGCACTGCTTTTGAAGTTATACAAATACTGTATGTTTAAAAATCACGAACCACTGCAGAAAGCATGGCGAGGAACAAGTCGAATAGTTGTACAAAAGCCCTCAAGATTTTCGGAGCAGTGTCAATACCGGGCTATACATGTTATATTACTCTATACGCAATATCATTACATTCATGTTGTAGCCTAACTTGAAACATAATCATAAAGGTTTGAATTACGTAGAAGATATATGGTACAACGTTTTCTGTAACTGTGCAGCGAGAGGCTTCATGATCATCAGTGAAATCACGCGGGTCTGGTGAATGGTGTCTTGAATTGAGCAGTTATGTTAATTTCCATGAAACCTCCTGAAAAGTAATTTCGTCATAAAACGTAGCCTTAACTCGTGAGGAATGTCGAATACAGCAACTATGTAGCACGATATTATTTCAGCTTACGCGTTTTCAAGCGATTAAAAATTCAATTCTTCCCCTGAAATCAGTGCTCGCATTGAAAGTGTTGAACCAGTTAATTGGGGGAGGCCTTACCTCAAGAAACAGCACTATTTTTTAACATCACTTACCCTTGGAAGCTGAAACTTTTCTGTGCGGTATTTTATTCGACACCTGTTTATCTACATGTTTAATTACTGGTGTATCGACATTTCACCAGTTTCCATAATGATTAAAAACCAATTCATATATCGGTACTTATGAAATGACGCGTGTAGTGACGAGATCGAACCCTCTTGCGTACTTTCAGGGAGGAAAAAGTTCCAGATGGACCCGTCGTGCTGCCCCGTGTGCGGTCTGACCCTGAGGTCGGGCGAGGTGGAGGGTCACTTCGTCCAGGAGCTGGACAAGTTGTTCAAGTTGAGTTCTGCAGTGGGCGGCTCGTCTCGAGGCCGGCGCGGTTCAGCCAGCAGCCCCGCCCCCGCCAAACTCGCGCCAGGGACGTCCTCCAATCGACGCGAGGGGGCTGGAGCCTCAGAAGCCACTCCCGAGGCCAGGTGGGAGGTAAGTCATACTCACCTGGACGTTTGGGCCATGCCTACAATATCAATCTTCTCCACACGGCTCTTCTCTCCATCTTGGAATAAAGGGGGTTGGAAAAGAAAAGAAAAATTGCCAAGGAAATGAAAAAATCTGCGCCAGAGAGCTCGCGCAGAGTTTATGCATTATTGCGGGCGTTTTCTGGGGGTGATTTCGTGTTCAGGCGACACGGTTGGAATCGTAAACACGCGTAATAACATGTAAGTGATGCCAAATTCATGTGTGATGCAAAATTACATATAGTAATTGCAACATGAAACTGCATTACAATTCTTGACATTGCCCCACATTGTCCAACAATCAAATTTTTTCCACGAAATAATAAATACTTTACGCTTCGTATTGAGGGATTATTTGTAGGAAGGTGTTTTGTGATGTCCAGTAAAAAAATATTTGCTCCCTAGGCCTACCAACGAATTAAGGCCAATAGGCAGACGAGACTCCGGGCCAAGACGAAGAAAAAGAAGGCGGATGAGGCCACCTGCCCCGTTTGCAGCGAAAAGGTGCAAGGAACCGTGGACGAGCTGAATGCTCACGTGGAGCAATGCCTGAGAAAGGTAGGATGTGATCATGTTCGTTGTCATTTTGTCTCTTATACGTTTGTGATGCCAGTGGATGAGGTAGTTTTAATACTTGTAAATCATTCTTGGGTAAACGTGTGTTGGGTAGATGTAGCTGACGTGTGTCAGAAGAGCGCATGCAGATATTGCGAATGTTGTAATGCGATCGGTGCATGTTTACCAAAATAATTAGTTTTCTTACCATTCGTTCAAGTGATTTTTAATCCGCCGTGATATTTTTGATGAGTATAGGCCTGTGATGTTTTACAGTTTTGCAAATCTACTCATTTCCCATTCATCTGGAGAAATTCTCAAACCAAAACAGTGAGTACGATAATTCTAAGTCCCGCTGTTGTTCAGTCACTCGTCAATTTCGTGGGAAGGAAGTATTTTTCACTTGAAATGAAAATGAAGTTGGGTAAATTGCATGAGGAATGATGTTAGATGAATGGGAAAATAGTTGTAAAAAGGAAAATACTCCACCGGAGAGTGCTTGGTAGAGATGCTGCAATCCAGTAGCTGGTTTTTATTCTGATCCCACATGCGGTAGAGAGAGGCTTCTGGTGTTTCAAATGTGGCCGCTAAGCTGCAAGAAAATCCTGGCGTGATAGACATGTAAGCATGCTATAACTCTAAGTTACCCTCACCGTTCCGCAAAGTAGGCTGTCGTTCGATATCCTTATTAGTGAGCCCCGCTAAAGCAGAGAGTGGACCCAGGGCCTTAATCCTGATCCAATTAACGTAATTAGCTTTAATGAATACAAACATCAAGCCTAAATCTCACAGTCAGCTGCAAAATTGTACAAATTACGCCCTATTAAGCTCGTTACAACTCTCCTTCCTAAAGCTCATCGTGGGCCCAAACAAGGCTGGTATTAAACTCCCGTTTATCCTGAAATAAAGTAGGATCCCGAATTTATAACTCATGCTCCTGGACCTAGAATATCATGCAAGGTGGATGCGCTTACTGAACGCTTCTCGGGGGGTTTACCAGTGACGGTCTCAGGACAAGAGGTGATAAACTACACACAGATCTTTACAGAAAAGATCACGATAATTTAAAGTTGGTGTAATAGGTCATTATTTTGTAATGGGGAATTCGATGTTTATGACAGTTAGCGGTTTCTTTTGCTGTCTGCTATAATGTAGTATGGGTATTTATGACTTGTGCATGGTGTGGCCAGGCTCGATGGTCTGACACATAGAAAGTTAGTTTAATGATAAATGCGTTTTAGTGTTTTAAAACTTGATTGTAGAACTGTGATTCGCACATGGCCGTTTCATTTTGCAACTATACAAGTAGACTATAATATTCCGAATTTCAACTCAGAAAGCGACATACTGACATAACACATTCCGCGCGTGCGTATATGGCCGATCTCTTCACATTTTGTAGCTGAAAATAATTTAGTTTTTAAGTTTATATGTTCCCTTCAGTTCACTTTGATATGGTAGCGATATTGGCACAGTTTCGAAAGTAACCAAATAAAACGTTATCCTTCATCAGCGAGGCCCTATCAGTGCTTCCCAATTTTTTTCGTTGGCGACCCCAAAAAATCGTCTTGCAAAATTTGCAACCCTCTATATTATGTGCACATTTCGATCCGCCAACATGAAAAGAGGTAAACAGTGAAATGATCTTACCTTATGGTCATGATTTTCAAGAATGATAGCCGCGTCATTTTGTGAAAATAATTTGTTACCCTCCCTCGCGACCCATAATTTGGGAAGCACTGCCCTATATAATAAGTGGCTGCCAATCTAAGTGAACTATAATAATTAACAAGTTTTGCCACCAAGTATTGAGTCAACTGACAAGTGAGTCGTCAAGAACGCGCCATTATTGGGAGTCCGTGCTGGTCCTCAGGAGGGGGGAAATACCTCGTATTTGCCAGACAGACAGATACAAAAACAACAATCAGGACCACTTTTACTCGTTTCTTCTTCCCACTTCTTCGCCATATAAACAAATGAAAGGTGGTCCTCATGGATGCATTTGTTTAAACCGATTAGAGAAAATAATTGGTAAGCTTCCCCACCAATTGTTAAAAGATATGTATGGTTAGGAAGCGTTCCACAATGTGTATTTTGACTGTGAGAGGAAGCAGAATTATACTGCTTTCATTTGTTTGGTTTACAAAGATCTATTTCAACTTTTGTAGCATTCGGCCACACAATTCTGATATTACAATGACCGTGTTGTAAATACTCCTGTCCTATTTGAATGCAGAATTTATGGCTATTATGATAAATTCCTATATGCACAAAAGGTGCCGTTTATCACTCTTTTCTCTCGAGGGATTCACAATCCTTTTATTCTGAGCTTTGAGGCATCACTATAAGCTTTTTGATCCTGTATATATGCACACTGTCTTGACCACACAAAAACCCGTCCCCCATTGTAGAGTGGTGCTGCGGACGAGGAAGAAAACGTGGACATCGAAGGAGACGGAGAGATGTTTGAAGAGTACGAATGGGCCGGACAACGGAGGATACGCGCCACATCCCTTCTCCAAGGAGGTTTTGCCGGTGCGTCACCTTCACACTCTCTAAACTCGAAAGTCTAAACACTGATTCATCCAAGCTGCTTGGCGCCTCCAAAAAGAATGTTGCAAAAATGTTTTTCATCCGGATGTTATTTCAGCGGTCGGAATGACGACGACCAACAGCCGGGCCACCGAAGAAGAGGAAGGCGACCTAGTGGTGGACGGAGATGACTCCGCCACTTTCGGACCACCTCAGTACTCCGAGGCCGACGTCGTGGTCTGCAGTGCCGACGGACCAAGGGAGAAGCAGGAGCGTGACGCGCTGAGAGAAGCGCTGATCAGGTGCGTGTTTTTTGATTGGTGGGGGGAGTGTGGAACGCCAATGTGTCAATACATGTCAATAGCGGCACTTGCGGTTCATTATCGCCGACCCGTATACCTGAACGCATTTCCTGCTGCCGGTCTTTTATGCGATTAACCCGCATTAATTTCCAGTTCGTGTCCTTTAATTTGGCATGAAATATAGCCATTTAGTGTTAATGAACTACACGGGCAGCCAGAGTGTGGCGGATCCCTCACTGTGCGAAATTTTGCACAAAAATATGCGAACCTCCAGGAGAGTGCAACGAGTTCATTGGTGCATAGGGCCGGTGCCTTACAGACGGATAAATTCTATTTTAGTGACGGAGGTCCAACAAAAAAGGCTTATTGACACGCTATTCATTACAACATGATTATTGAATCAGCTGTCAGGGATGTTGTTAATCATCGCACACGTTTAATCACATTCCACTGATAAAACATTTCCCGATCAAATCCGTCGGGATAATTACGCGGGTATCAACCCCAACGGCTCTTCTTAATAATTGCATTTGGTATATATTCCCACCTCCACGGGCTGGCCAAATGCAATTGATCAGTTTGCGCCGTATGTATATGCCCGTGTCTGAGAACTGTTTAGGGGACAGTTCAAAACGGGCATGGAAAAAGTGGGGATAATTGAGCCATCATTAGCGTTTACAAATCCTGCCGCTTGGGGAAGGCCAGCGCTGGAGCGGAAAGATGACGTGACGTTAATATCCTCAGCATCGCGAATTGTGCCAACCGCGTCACCACCGCAAAAAGGAATTTGCCAAGTTTGACTTTGGGCTGTTTTAATTCAATTTTATTAAATGTGGTTCTGTAGCCAGATGGTTCTTGCGTTTGTCGCGGGCTTAGCCCGGAAGTGCCCTTGACACTTTTTGGAGGGTGACGTCATTCCCAGCCACCCCTGGCTCGGAACCTTTCTGTCATCGGCAATACCCATTTGGTTTGGAGACATGGTTACATAGCTTGGATGGTGGGGGAGCCTGCCGATGATGAGCTGTTTTTTTTTTTTT
>KZ538354.1:9194-79147 GCA_000934665.2 Catajapyx aquilonaris
GGGGGGGGGGGGGCTTGAAAATCCTACGGTTTGGAGAGAAACTTTGTGTCATCGTGGTTCTCTTCATCGGGGCCATTATAAAGCTGCGCTGAATATTCGTATCCTCATAAAGCTCCTAACTTTCTTTCTAATAAAATTTTTTAAGGAGTCTTAAATTATCTCCAGATTTGAACGAGTAGCACTCAGCGTTTCTTGTTGAACTTTGACCAATTGTATGAATGCATATTAAGAGAAAATTCTGATTATGTGTAGGTATTTACGGAGTTCTTAAATTTTTTAAAGGGGAAAATTCCTATACGGACATATTTAAATTCTATTGTCTAAAATTCTAAATCATTATGAAATTCTCTGTGTAACGAGGGAATGAGTTCAAAATGAGCAGTTAAAAGCAGAATGTAATTCATAAGTAATTCCCTCCCTAAAATGTGAGATTGATGGAAGCTCCGTAATTGCTGCTCCACCCAGCATTAAAAACGTGACATTGTTTATTTAATGATCACAATATTTACTCTAATGCCTCCAGAGTTTTGGCCAAATTTTCTCACGGAACTGGGCGGGTCCCCATCTCGAAAAAAAAAACTGAATTATGATGACCCCTGCGGGACTTGAATCGACAGAAATAGAGACAACACACACACAGCAGCTGAAGTCCTATTACGGAAGTATATCGTGCAATATTAATATCGGGGCGTGCTGCTGGGTGTAACTGTGTACGTTATCTCAATAGTGGCAGCAAAGCTATATGATGATAGACTTGCGCAAATAGAGCAGCGACATGTCGCATGACTGCTTCACAGCTCCCTTGTAATTGGATGAAAGCTAGGTAGGATTAAATTTCGGCTATTATGAGGTAGCAACGATTTTTCTCAAAAGCTTGCTCCCTTGTTGCTGTGTGACGTTTAGGATTTTGAGCAAAGCCCGGCGTAACTTGGGGTCGTTTATTGGACCGGATAAAAACAGTTCATTTTGTTTCTTTGTGAACAAGGGGACCGAACAATAGCCGCGATTTAAGGGATTTACGAACTTTCAGGCTGACCCCCTTCTATACACACACACACGCCATCCAAAAGGGGGTTTAGAAAATTTTCCAATTTTCCGATAGCTACTGTTGAGGATTAAGGTCACGGTTGAGTTTCGCACTTCTATCGAGGGAGGCTATTAGTTCTGGTTTTTGGTCTGGCGTCGGTTGCGCTCCGTTAGAAGGAACGAACCTTTTCACCCGCCATTTTCCAGGTAATCGCCCGGTTTTCTGCATGCGATTGTGGCTGAGTAATGAGCTGGAGTACACCCGATAAAAAAAATCTGTTGAATTGGGAAGCTGGGAACATTGCGAATTATTTAAAAATCACCACGCGAATTCCAGCTTTTGTGTGATCAGATGCGATCGGAATGGTAATTGATTGTGCAAATTTTTAGACAAACTCGTTCAGCGAAACAGCCGCCATCAGCCTTGATTTGGCCCATCCTTCTGACAATGTCGTCTAAACGGCGGCATTAGCCACGTGTGCCTTATTGGGCTGAAAATGTATGGTGCGGCCTCTTAATACTTCGTAATTAGTGTCGGCCGTTTTAGTTGTAAAGAGGGGGGGCTATCTTGGGCGTACGTTCCGGAAGCGACGCGTAAACTGCCACTTGTGATGGTGAGGATTCTTGCAAAATTGGCTGCGGTGCGAATTCCCCATTAGAGCCCACCAGGATTAGCAAGCGAAAAGTGGAAGGGCAATCCTGTTGGGACATTTTCCGTGCCCGAAACTCGCGTAATGTGTCGTCAAAAAATCCTTCACGGATAAAACATGCCCGGATAATTACAGCCTGCCAGAAAACGCCAGCAATTTTTTTTCCAGGGGCAGGCGAGTGGCTGCTGATTAATTCGGGGGCAATTAGCGGATAATGCCAAGATTATGCAATTGACCTGCACTTGAGAGGTTTTCACTGCGAAAGGTCGTCCCATAAAATTTGGAGCCGCGTTTTGTCCCGGGTTTAATCCCAGTTTGTAAGGGGATTATCTTCCTTCCGGATAAGAGTTATCCTGCGGAAAAGCAGGCTATTTCACTGTCATCGGACGTTCCCCGTGTAATTTGGACTACGTGCTTCATAAAGGATGGGGAGGTTTGAAATGCAGTCAGGCCCTTTTTGGCTTTTAGGCTCTCCTATTTTGATGGATGACTGGTATGGGTTCTGCACCAAAAGAGAGAGAGAGAGAGAGAGGACATATCAGAGCCAAGTGCGTAGCTTCCAAGAGCCAAGGATTGTCATAACGAACTCTACATAATCCTCGGTTAGCACTGGAGAACTTCTAACGATCGAGAGGATTTTATAAAATACAGCCATTACCAAAGGTCGTAACTGGAGTCGTTTTTGAAGTAGTCCGTTACTCACATGTCGTAAGAAGGAGTACACAAAAGTTTTAGTAGTCTGTAGTTACGAGGTTCTCATGAGTGACATTTGAATAACTCGACAGTTGACGGAAGGCAAGTTTTGGTTAACGTAAGACTAACGCAAGGCTTACGAGCGGTGAATATAAAGTATAATTTGTGAAATAGTGAAATGATTTTTTCCCGTGCGAAATTTTAATCAAAGCAGCTCTATACTCTGAATCATAAATGATGCCAGGGCGTGTACTTTGTACCTGTAATTCAGAAGTACAGTACAATAGGCTTTTCACTGTATTATTCGGCCATATATAGCTATTCAATCGTGGTGGCGCAAAGCAGAACAAAATCTGTTAGATTTTGCTGAGATTTACGGATTATATTGTGAATCGATGCCACGTACACGTTGTAAGCTGATTACGGAGCATTCTCGTTTTCGCTGTTTACAGGATTTACGGGTAGATACTTGGTTACTTCTACCCAAGGGATGCCTCATCCGCTTAAGACAGTCTGCACAGTGTGCTTCTACTGTAATAATGCACTAATTAACAGAATGGGAAGACTAAAAGGGTCTAGTGGAATAGTTTCTAAGTGCTTGGATTGCGATCTAGGGGAGATTGCATACGTCTACTACAATTGAATGTGGTAGTTTCAAGGTGGTCTGAACTAATTTATAATTAGGAGGGAACCTTGGGAGGACTAAAACCAGCTAACGTTCAAATCAGTCTTATAAACATTTGTGAGGTACACACGCCATATTTAATAACTATATCCATGCTTCCGTTTAATTCACCAATTGCTATGTACACAATGAGACACTACCCAGATGTTAATTCTCTCGCAGAGTATAATCCAAGCAAATTAAGCATGGAGATGTACTGTAACTCGCAGCTTGGGCATAATAAAGGTGTCAGTAAAATTAAGTAAAAGTTCATTTGTTACTGCGCAGGCGCTTGAGCACTTCGCCTTGCCACATTTGCTACAGTATTATTCCGCCATGGCTTAATAATCGCGCGCACAGCGCCCTGTAATTTATATTTATAAAAGTACAATTTTCGAAAAAGTTTTTCCTTGTCATTTACACAGCTACTGGAAGGCTTCGCTTATGAATAAAATGTGTTCGCCAGATTTTATTTGGTGGTCGGTAAGGGAAAGCGGGGAATGGCCGTTATTATGCGGTTGAACCACAGGAGCGCAGAACTTGAGGGAAAATCAGCTTCAAAATTGGAAATCCGCAGAGACTGGGCATAATAAATGATACAAAATATTTCCCTAGAAGTTACCTGACAAGCGTGGCAAAGCGGCCTTGGCTTACATATAAAGTCTCCATAAAGCGCTGTACTTTTTTTCCGAGGAAATCTGCCTTTATTTCGTCCCAAGGATTTTCCACGGGAAATTCCTGAGAGCAGATGAGGCTTATGCAAACACGGGGGGGAGGGAAAGAGGTAAGTGGCGTGTCTCACATAATACATTTTGAAAGGTTTGCAGTGGGAATGGCAAAGCGTTTTCTCTCGGCTCTCCGCTTCCCCCTTTTTAAGACTCTAAATTAAGTTGAGGAGATGGAAAAGGGAGTGGAGGTAAAGGAAAGGTGGGGGTATATAAAAGAAAATGGGACGGAACTGGAGACAAAAGGAGGGATTCTCCAAGCCTGCATTTTTATTGTCTTGGAAACTCAGAGAGAGAAAAAAATATGGAGCTGGGACTTATTTTCCGCAATCTTGCACTCCGCAGTTTTGGGAGGGTGGAAAGAATGGGAGCTTGTCTCGTAATTTGCAACGACTTGTTTCATATGTATTTCCACTTTCTGGAGCTGGAAGTGACAAAGCCACAGTTGAGACCTGCATTAGAGATATGGAAGAGGGAATGGGAAAAGAAATTCGCAGAGAATTTGCTGGCTATGGTGAGATTTTATAGACAGCTTCTGTTACACTGCCCTGAATTAATTTATCGACTATACGTACATGAGTAAAGGCGATAGGTGCACAGTACACATACGAGCATCAAAACTAACACAGTGCTGGGTGAATATTATGGCGATACTAATGAGGTAAAGCGAGACATGGAGGGGAAAATTAGTGGCAGAAAATTACATGTAGTACAGCAGTGTTTGAAAGTCACATGGGACGAGTCTCCGAGAGGGATATGCAAATCAGGCCTCGAATGGATCTTATCAGGGTGTTTCAGTATTCATGAAACTAATTACCACATAACCGACAAGCATCTAGGATGCCTGGATTTTTTTTTTGGGGGGGGGGGGAGGGTAACATCAGCAGCTACAGCCGAGGGCTTGCATAGTTTCACTTTACGCACGAACATGATACTATTATTTTTCCAACATTACAAAAGGAGACGCCTATTTTTTTCTATTTCAGCTTTGTTGCCTTTGTTTGGAAAGAAATAGCAAAGCCAACAGAAGGGGGTGAAATGGATGAGTGTACAGTATAATGTTACGCATTCAGTAGGCCCATAATGCATTGCTTTGGGCCCTGCTTTATTGAAACGGTGCTCTGTAAAAATTTGCTAGTTAGGAAAAATATACACGCACTGGCTCAACCCTATAGTGGATCAGTGCTATTAACAGGCGAAGCGGTTGGCTTTTGCTTCAGGGCAGCTGGATGTAAGCTATATGCTGCTGTGGAGATAATGAGCGAGAAAATTTACGAAGATGCTTCATGTATATGAATGCACTGCAAAATTTACACAAAAATCAGTAGTATTTTTGTACTATTGGAGCCTCCTTTAACTACAGTATGGTGATATTTCCTCGACACGTCTATTAATAACAATTCCTTTTGAAGCAAACCTAGACTGAGGCCATAAAATACAGTCTTCTATTACTTCTGTCTGTCGTCAGGTCAGAGATCGATGATTGCTTCTCGACTCGGGCTTGTCATTGAGCTGTCCTTTGTGAAAAACACAATGTTATCACTCATGCAAAAAAAAGAAGAGAAACAAGTTACAGGGAAGGGTCGCAATGCGTCAAAGGAAAAGGACTATACCCAATCGGCAAAAGGACAAGATAGCCGGAAGTGGAAGGAAAGTTCTCCTGAAGTTCTGTACATTCTTGAAATATTTATGTAATGTAATAAATTTTATCGTAATAGGAAGCAAAATGTGGAGGAGCAGTTGTTTGATATATCCCGAAGTCAGATGTAAATGTGCATACAATTTGCTATACAATTGAAGCATGATAAACAATAGTAGCACCAAGTTTAAAACTGTTTAAGATAATTATGAGCACAGTACAACAAAAACTTCATGGAGATGTAAAGTCGTTGGTTATTCAACAGAACAAAGCTGAACAATGCAGGTTGTTTCCACGATTCCAACATCACAACCACATATATTTTTGTAAAGTGCATCGGAGCACCCTGGTGGTGCCATATAATATCCAGCCATTATTTGCAACCGCCCAGGTCGTCCCAAGTCCCCCGTCTTTTTTTTCCTGATGTTTACGAGCGCCCTTAGGACACGGACACAGTTTGCATCCTCCCAACAACTCAGGTCTCATGCTGCAACGAGGCCGAGTTTTATCATCTTCAAAAAGCGGCGATGGGAAAGGCCTAACTTTCTCCCGGAAAAGGAAGATATTTTTCATATCTTTCCCCCAGCGGAGAGGAACGTGTTTTGTTCTCATGAAGGTTTTTTTTTTTTTTTGCGAGAACCTCTGGCACCGGAAAATTTTAGTGCAGATTTCTATGGGTGTGGGCAGGAAAGACTTTGCTTTGGGCTAGGTGTCCTTTACAGGGTACAAATTGCATTTCTGTGCTGGAAAACCAAATGCGAAAGGGGAGAGTTACATCACGGGGGGTGTTGCTAAAATCCAGGTGCTTCCACTTAGGGCAACAAAAGCGAGGGTTTAATCTAATTCTTTGGGCACTCACAGCATGTGCGCAGTATCCTTCAGTAATTTTATTCCCACCGACGCCCACTCACAGTACAAGTGCAGCTAATTGACGTGGCAGAGAGTCCGAGCTGTAATGGTACTAATGATCGCACACTGTGTAACACTAGTACTCTACATCGGTTTGAATCCTTAATACGACAATTTCAGCTTTGCGTTAATGGACATGGGTTAAACCACAATTGGCCGTAAATGAAATCCAACATGTCCGAAAGTATTCAATACATGTGTCATTGGGGGGGTTTTAATAACACTGAATAATTCTACCCAACGAGCCCGCGGTAGTTACCATTGGGTTTTGGGGGGTACGGCACCCGATGACAAATATAGGGATTTATCCTGAACATTCCCACCGGACCTCTTCACGTCATTATCGCTTTTTAATGGCGTGTTATTTTGTCCTCGTGAACACACCCGCCCGCAGAAACTAGTCACCATTTGCATTGATTCATAAACTATTACAGGCTCCATGGAACGCGAAATACAAAAACGAGAATATTGGGACGATTGACCACTAATTACGCCCCTTACAAACATTTTTCTCTCTAACATTTTTTTTGTGATTTTTGCAGTCGTGTGTCTGCGTCGCTTTTTCTATTTTCCGGAAGCATTTCTGGCACGTTCCAGCAGCGTCCGGGTATTCGCTTTTGAGCAGCATTGAAAAGCGGATGTGGACACGATCTCCGGAGTCTTGAATGGCCTCTCGACGCCAAAGCGCATCCAAAGGCAAGGCTCTGGAGATATAGAGAGAGACAGGGACCCAAGAAAAGAAAAAGTGAAGGAAAAAAAAGAGAAAGAAGAAAACTTGACGGTTTCCGGGTGCTATTGATTCGCAAAGCTAATATTGGTCCTTTTCTCCTGTTTCGCCTTCGTTTTTCCCCTGTGGGACTTTGGGAAGCCCTGAAAACAGGTGGGTGTTGGTGCAACACACATCAAGAGACGAGTGGCCTTCTCCATGGGAACCGAATGACCTACTCTCCTTTTTTTGCTTCACACTTTGCAATAAGAGGCTGCTGCTAGAGGGTGATGTAATCTCAACAGAAGATTTATGAACTTATATGAAGCTGACATTAGTGTGTTAATATCCATTGTCGCGGAAAGCGCTTAAAATTTTTCATTATTGGATTATGACTACCAATGCATGTACATTGTACAAATATCGGACAAATGAAAACTGCAACGCAGACCTTGAAGCGTAATGGAGTCATTAAATATTCAAAAACTAATTAAGTTCGCATCTGTTTATGACGAAATTGTTGAGGCGATTTTTTTTGGAACGTGGTGGCTTTTAATTAATGAACTGCATCCGCTGCTTTGATACTGTAGTATCTGGCCTGATATTCAGCATGGAGTTTTCATCGACAGAGAAATAGGCGATTCATATATGAAATGAATTGTCTTTTTTGTATTTTTGATTAGCCCTGTTTGATACAATACATACCTGCAGTATAGAACCGATTTCAGAGCACAGTTGCGGAATGTTTGTCGTGTTCCTATCGGGTTTAATATCCAGTTCAGAGAAACCTCGCCATAATATCGCGAATTCTCCCTCTGAAATGAGTTCGAAGACGGAATGATACCAGCTATTGATCTCTAGCATAGTTTCGATACTTCCATGCCAGGCGTTATATCTCACATCATTGCACTTGTATGAAGCGAAACGACTTGGCTTATCGGAAAATTCCATAATTTAGATCCGGACTTGGCAGGTTCTTTTCAATAAGTTTGCCCTAAACCGCCATACTTGGCCAACACCGGCCCCGTTTTATTTCTTTGCTTCATTATATAGTAGTAGCTTCTAAAATGCAATATTACACAAATGAAGCTGCAAATTTTTTTTTTTATGATTTCTTGCCGTAGGCTGCTTTTAAAAGTGACTATTTAGGACAATTTTTTGTCGCTATGTCAGCTATATAGCGACGTGTGACGTGATCGTTGTCACTAGAGGCATACTTTTAACATGCAATCCCTCCCAACCTCCAATTATCATCATAAACACATGGTGCGAGGTTGTGATTGGACGTTTTCATAATGTGTGCCTGGAGGGTAGGAGAGGCTGAGGTTTTCCATCCCTTTCTGTGTTTTTATTATTATTATTTTGGCGGGGGTGTTTAGTGGTGGGGGTGAGGTGTTCGTAACAGCACAGAGTCTGGAAATGAGAGCTTAATGGGCGAAACGGGCGTGATTAAATTGTCCCACTGGTTCCCGCGGCGTTAATGGAAACCGCAGAGGTCAGTCGCAGCGGATGCTTTGCGACCGTTTTAATCATCTATGGCCACCTGATTTTAGACCCAGCCATCATAATCACACATCAGAAGGTTCGGCAGGAGACAAATTCCGGGGAAACTCCTGGATCCGGGTTATATTTTTGTGCCTGAAATTCCGGCGATAAACCCCCGGTTATTTTTGTAAGGATGTAGAAATCTGAAACAGTTTTGTGCTTGTCTGCAAAACGAATTTTTCAGAGTCAGGACGGAACCGTGGAGGGTACAAAAGCAGGGAGAGAGAAAAAAATAAGTAGGATACGAACTTGTTTATGCAAATGGTGTTGAAAGGAGCTTTCAGTTGGGCTCTGTGTGAAGTACGCTGGATGGAAGAAATTCGAGAGAAAATGGGCAGAATCTCCCGAGAGTTGCCCAACATTTGCACATGAATTTCTCCAAGTTGCGACAGGGATGGTCGCCACTGTTCAGTTTTTCCCCCCCTTCTACTATTTCAGACCAAAGTTCGGGCCTTTTCATGTAGCCTCTAATGAAAGAGGGAAAAAATGGCTACATACAATGCGGAAGTGAGGCACTTCATCTTGTTGAAATGATGGCTTTAATGTAATTTGTCTTGTTACAGGAGACATGAATATCTAATGTTATTCAAGGAGTCCTGTAGACCACATTTTTCCATTAAAGGTGTATGAATTATTCAAAATATGGAAATCGAAAGTGCAATGTGTGGAAGGGAAGGAGATTAAATGTAACGAGTCACCTTGGATTTTACGATAGGATTAGACGTACTGTAGTGATGTGTTTACGCTCAAGTTTTATACCAGATGCAATATTTAATTTGATCAACTTGGAGGCTAATATTTTAATAAATATTTTCAAATAAAATTCCTAATCCTCAAATCATAAAGGAATCACATTTGAATGCAATATCTTACTTTTTTTTAGAGTGACCCATCACGAAATTCATTTATTCTGACAAATTTCGAGCCTTATCCAACACCTTGTACGTATTTTATTATTCTCTCACAATGGATTTTGGGCTCCTTCCAAACCTCCCTAGAAAAGAATAAGGGAAAAAAATACACTATCTTTTCATTTGGCAGGATATCTGCAGCCTTCCGTTCTTTTCAATTCGCAATGAAAGATGGCCAATAAATTTTATTTGTCACTCTCACCTTCCAGTGGATGATCGATCTAACCGTGTGTTTTTTTCCTCCTTCTTTTTCTTCTTCCAACTCTCTCGATCCGACCTGGCTTGACTATTCCTCGCTGTGTCTGAGCTCCATGCCTGAAACTCGAGGTAAAGAATGAAGAAAAAAAGAAGAAGAAGAAGAAGAGAAGGGGGTATTTGGAAGGTGAAAAGCGATGGGAGGTTTCGGCCCTAAGGCTTTTCCTATTTGAAGAGTTGGAGTCTTTGCAATAAGAGAGCCCCGGCCGACATTTCAAGGGCCAATGGGCCACGGCTCGACTCGAAGCCCCCATTTAATCCAACATCCCGCCCAAATTACTCGAGAGAGTGAGATGTTTATTTTTTGGCACCAAAAATTCAGTGGTATAGACACACTCCTTGGAGCTGAGTTATGCTACGTTTAGTATTCATTGCGTCTGGAGGAGTGGTGAGCTGGTTGTGTTTGTTGGAGAATGGGGGTGGAGGGGTTGGGTTAATCCCACCTGGAGGGCAGATTTATGGCACTGGAGGTAAATGTTAGAGCTGAGCCAATAACTTATGCCTACCAAAGCTTAGAGCCGTTTTCTGACGTTGAAAGCCTCTGTAACAATGTTAGTAATGTAGGAGTGTGTTTTAATAGTCTTATTTTTGCCACTGCGGGGATATGCATCACTGAAGGCATTGCGTCCCCTGTGAAAAGGCCTGATCTTTATGGGCGGCGCGAACAAAGTGCAGTTTCTCATAAAGTAACTCTTGGGCCACAATAAATGAGAAAAAGACACATCGCGTAAAAAAATGAAACCATATTAGAGCCAGTTATAACCGAAAGTCTGTTATAGCCGATGCTGTTATATCTGCTAGATTCAACTGTATTTTAAATAAAAGAGATCCGCACCTTCAAGTGAAACTAATGATTATGCAGGACACAGGCTTATCTATATTATTACAAAACACTTGTGGTATTACAGTATGGGTTTTCATGCTGTGAATAATCTCCGTAATGCAGCCGCATACGCAATTACTTTTGAGAGCACGACCATGTATCTTTTCTGCTCCAAAAAATGTGTCAAGTTCCACCATTACTTAGAGGCGTCCGAAGTTCTTGTCCCTGTCGTCCTGGCCTCCGACTCGGTTATCCTTAGTATTACTCTCACGACTTTGGCCTCCGGGCCTGTCGCTTGGTGCTGGGAATATTACAAGGAGCAGGCGGTAATCCACAAGACACCACAGCTTGCCTTTCGTATCAATCAAACTGGGGGATGGAAGCCAGCCGGGTGCTGGGATATTACAGCCGGTATATTGTAAATAAGGCTGATGGCTAAGGTGCTAAACACACACACACCTCGAGATTCGGGGAAATTGGGAAAATGAGAAAATTCCAGGCCCAGGCCTCCTTCAGGAGCAAAATAATGGGGGCTTGTACAAAGCAGAAGTAAGTTCATTAATCTTGGTGAGATTACTTGTCAAGGGGCTTATTGTGCCTTATAGCCTTGTTCTCGCCTGCTTACAACCCGGGTAGAAAAAGTATGCTCGGATGGGCCTATTCAAAACTTCATTTTCTTCGAAGGCGAGAGACTATCAAAGTGGTTTCGCGGTGTAAGTCGGTTAATTAATTTTTCTGTCACTACTGGAGCTCGAGTTTTCAACCTTACACCTTAGAAGTTTGGTGCTCTTGTCGCCTGTCTATTAATATTTTAATAATTTTTTGCGGAACATGGTGTTCAAACTTATCATATAGTAACGAACAAAATTTTGGCCTTGTTTTGAGTTTTTAAAACGCACATTCTCTCCGGGTCTCTTTCAGTACGAGAAATATTTTTTCGGGTTTTCGGGAAAGTAGCCTACGTATTCTTTTTGGCCGCTGCCGATATGACCTAAAATAATAATACTTGCGACTTTTCCTTGGAGAATAAAAATGACGTATCCAAAGGTGTGTTTCGCTATAAACATAGTGCTATCCTGCGAAAATTTTGCAACTAATGCTTAATCACAATTGAATTACAAATTTAATAACTTCCAAAAACTTCAATTAAAAATAAAATCAGGTTACATCAGTTATCGGCTAGCTTTTCAAATCTAATCAGGGATATCTCTTTTAATAATTCTAACAATAAGTTATATGAGCTACGGAACAAACTTTTGCTACCTCCAACGTGAAGTTTAGTTGGAACACCCTGTACCGAAATTAGCAATGCGGCAGGACAAAATTATTAAGATTTCCATGGTAAGTTTACAAGCTCACGTTATTAAGTAAAGCCCAGAAGTTTGGAAGCATGAGTTATTTTCTTGACCCAGAGCGAAAACTAGTCTTCTTCCCTCGAGGCCCACAATTTCTGTCTTTGAGGTTTTCGCTAACGGGACCCGGTATCCCAATTAGAAAGGAAGACGTGAACCGCGGCCGAACTACGGAGGCACCTTTTGGGCAATTAAAACTGCAGAAGAGAGGTCTGCGAATAGAATCCCCGCGGCTAAGTAAGAAAATATTAATCCTCCTAGAGCATGAATCCACCCGGCTATAAATATCAAAAA
Source organism: Catajapyx aquilonaris (assembly GCA_000934665.2). Classification (NCBI taxonomy): domain Eukaryota; kingdom Metazoa; phylum Arthropoda; class Diplura; order Dicellurata; family Japygidae; genus Catajapyx; species Catajapyx aquilonaris. Next base: position 21,387 of record KZ538354.1, read on the forward strand.
ACCCCAGAAAGGAACCATGCACCCTCATCACCCCTCAAAAAAAGACCTGAACGATTCATCCGGCTGTGCTTTTACGATGTGCCTTCATCTGTGAACTTTGTGTTCCTGACAGGTTGCCTTTCCTTTGTTCCGCCTTGAGGCTTCCCAAATGCTGCAAAAGCAGCTTTTGTCCAACTACTTCCCCTTTCAAAAGGATCCTTAGGGGAATTCGCCAAGTTGGCCCCCTCTTGCAGATTCTCATGGGGGGGATCCCACAGGCAAAAGAAACTTTGAATAAACACTAATACCTGGACCGAGCGGACTTCATTTTAATGCCTTTTGCAGAAATGGCATGCTCTTTGTGTGGCGACGGATCTAACATGAAGACCTATGTTGCTTACAAAAACAGTGCGAATTTTTTGCGCCTGTTGGTTATGCCTCACGTTGTACAAGGGTGCGGTTACATAGCAGTAAGGATGAATCCAACCAGGTTTCATGGCCCGATTTAGGAAAATTCGCATAATTTTAAAATGGCATGAAAATCACAATAATACAAATGCACTTGATATTTTTTTGCAATACCTAACCGACATGTCACATGCAACAGCCTCAAAACGTAGGCATGTGCATTTTTTTCTCTCTTTTGCAACTAGGGCTCTTTAATTATTATTTTATTTTTTCGTTTCGAGGTTAATAGCACTACCAGAGTGTGGTTTGGTTGACCGCTTTTCGAACTGTAGGTCGAAAACATGCCCCTGTTGAAAACGGCTTAAACATGCGAAATGCTCAAAATGGCTCAAAAACATGTACAGTGCATTTGAAAGGGGGTTTAGTTTCGTAAGAGGATATGCCAAACTGCCCCATTCGAAGTGCTTGAATTTGCTATAAGTACAGTCTACAGTACTTCCATTACATACGAATAATGTCAGTTTAAACCATTGGTTACAATGCAATGCGCAAAGGACAACTGTGCAAGTGGCTAGTTTATTCAAGTCCCTTTATGGCTGAATTCGCACCAAACGGCTCTCAGTATTGCTGCAATAACAAAAGTTCAGGTGATGCTCTCACGTGCTAAAATTGCGCCACTTTTTTTGTTTGTTTGTTTCGCCATGTTGTTTAGCCTTTTCCTGCCAGCAATGTGTTTTCATCTGAACCATGACCAATAATAGAGCCAACAGCTCTCGGAGACTTCTATAAAAAAAGAAGCTTTTGACCCATTGGGCGCCAAAATGGCACATCTTTCGCAGACTCGCATTCGCGTGCGGTCGTGTCCGGTCGCCAATGAAAAGCTGCGGTGTGCTCCATTTTCTGCATTTCAGCACCTCGAAACTGAGGCACGTAGCGCTTTCATTCCTCTATTCCCGGTTAAGTTATGCGGACTATAAAATGGCAAAGCACACAGACTAAAATGGGCAGATAGTAGCTAGGCATTAAAATACGTTTTTTTTTCTCTCTCCCTCTCCCACACTTTCCAAATCTTGCTGTTTTGTAGCTTGCAGCCTCATCATTATTGCATTTTGCGCCGAGTTTAAAAGCGCTGTATTTTCTCTCCGGTTCCCAGGAAAATATTTTCCTCTGAAGTTGGGATACCGAAGGCGACATTTTAGTCGCCTGCCTTTTAAGTGCTTGGAGCAAACGTGACCAGAATTTGGAAAAAGGCATTGAGGGCCAAGAAGAGGTGGGGTTGTTATTTTTCATCATCGACGCTTAAGTTTGGTGCTTAGCGCGTCAGCTGGAATGTGGCCAGGAAGTAACGAGCAGTTTCTTATTGCCTCTTGGGTCATTTCATCTCTAATAAATCGATTTTTCTGTCGGAACAGCAAGGAGACTGATTGTGATATTTTCTCGCACTTTTTTTTCCTTCTTCTACTTCTTATGAGACCGGAGGAAAGTTGCACACTTGTTGCTAAAAATTTTGGAGCAAGGCGGGCTTCCATTAAATGGCCATAACGACGTTGATTGCTTCCAACGAGATGACAGCATGGCTTGAAATTACCATTACGTTATTGGATGGCGCAGGGTGTTTCTATACACGGATTGTTATGGCGCGTTAGGAATATCAGTGAGTCATATAGGCTTACCAAAATATCTCAACAATTCCAGAGAAATTGCGACATGTACAAACTTCTAAAATGTATGGAAAACGCACCGGTTCTTTTTTAGTTTGTGAACACAACCTGGATGTACGTACTTTTTTGGTTGGCGACACATTCGACAACCATATAACATCCTGATAACGACGAAACTTTGCAACCCGAACAAAGGGAGACGAGAGGCTGTCGTTTGTGTAGCAGGTCTCATCAATCGAGCCTCTGCACCCTTATGATTGATAGCCCAACTTTCTTAAACCGCTTCATTTATCAACACCCTCGAAATTGGCCCTACACAAGTTGACCTCTCACGTGGGCAGCCAAGATTCAGCTGCTTCTTCCGGGAGTTGAAAAAAAAAGTGTGCCTTCAGCAGGGAAGACGGTTCCCTTCCCAACATATAAAATGTCTTGAAAGATCCGGTTCAGGATGACGCCCCCCAGAACTTGGACAAGTTCCACGGCGATAAAAAGTAGGGTGGGGTGGAAGGGAGAAAAAGGGTCCTCTTCTTCCCATATATGTAGCCCAAAGTTGAGAGCTGTTCCAGACGGTGACGAAAGACATGCTTCAGGAGGCTATAAGTTACGCCTTCTTCGAAGTGGTGACGTGCCCAAAATGTGGAAAGCTTTCTCTTAACAGCTCTTTTACAACTGCTTAACATGGCGTGGACATAATGCTATATAATAAGAAAATGCGGGCTTGAACGTTTATATTTGCTAGTTCTTACAAGTGAATAAGTTGGTAATTAGAGAAAAAAAAACCGGGCTCCATTAAAAGGGGAACTGAGATGCCATAAACAACCCGCGAGAAACGTGCCTGGAAGTATGCATCAACAGGTGCTTAATTCACGACAGATCAGGAAGTCGGAACATTAAAAAAAATAAAGATGAAAATTTTCCGCTCCGAGGCTCGAAAAAAAAAAAGTTTGAAAATTGCTGGAAAAATCTGCGGCCTTAACGCTTTCATCTCTGAAAGATTCTCAAAGCCAACTTTTTAAAAGGCAAAGATTGCAGAAACTTTTCCTCGGGCCAATTTCCATTACGGTTTTCTTCCGAAATATTCAATTCCCCCCTTATTCCCGAAAAAATTCGCGTGTTTGGTTGGGAATTCCGGGGGTGCATAATCCGAAATAATGAGGATCAGTGACCTGCAGGAATGGTAGTCAAAGACAGCTGAAGCTGCAGATAATTTCCTGTCCTTAAAGGGGGGGCCTCGAAAGGAGCGGAGGGTAAATGGAGAAGGTCCTCGTTATAGGAGCCTCTGCTTCCCCAGTCCCTGTAGTATACCCTGGAGGAGCATCCCCGGTAATTAATCCCATTTTGGCTCCCCATGTGGGAATAAAGTAGACCGCACGGGGGGAATTAGGACAGATAATGGGGTGAAGAACTACTAGGAGCTACTCACTATACGTCACGTCAAATTGAGAATTCTTTTTGCGCCACGAGATATGGTACATGAGTTGACTCTCAGAAAGTACCGGACAAATTTGCATGAGGAGAAGAAATCAATCTTATTCAAGCCGTTTACTATTTCATGCAATGGGATCGTTGCATTCGTCAAAACCCAGAGCAGTGACCGGGATGAACTGCCGACCTTTTGAATGGGAGGGAAAAAAATATATATTGGAGGCGCCATTTTCCGAGAGAGATCAGTAAACTAGATGGAAGGAAAATCATACAAGGGAGAGAATAGGGAATCCACACGTGCAAGTCTCTGGGGCGACGTGAGACGAGGTCCGATTCGCTCTCGGATGTCGTGATCAGGGGACCTGTCATCCATAAACCTGCCTGGCTTCTGTCCACAAGGGATGTGTCGTTGACTTCCACAATTCCCCTGGGCGACTTCACGGGGGTGAACAGACCGGAAAATTATAGCGAATCAAACTCTGTGTCAAGCTTGCTTTGAGACTCATGGGGGAACACCAACTCCGCTGACGTCCTCGGATGTTTTGGCAGCGTCATCTGATCTGGGATGACATGCCAGAAACTAATTCGGCGGACTTACGTGCTCTTAGGTGCGACTGGATGGACAGGGAAGTGTCAGAACTAATCGAAAATCTGGCGACTGACATGTCATATTTTGGCATATATAACAGTTTTCTGTCTAATGTTACTGGAAGCTAAATGGAATCAGTTGTTTCGAAAAGTCAATTGAACCAACAAAAAACTGGTCTTGCTCATTTACATCTTTGGTTTTGTTATTATTATTTTAGTGAATATTTCTCATTAACAGAGGAATATAATATCCCATAAGAACTCATAAGACATTTTCGAAACAACAGATTCTTTTGTTGCTTGTTTAGTGTTGGAGGCAATACAATAATGTCGTAAAAAACAGAAAAAACCCTGAAATGAACCACGCCCCATTTTGATTGGTGCTGTGGAGCGCAACAGATGTCCAGAGGTGATTGCCTGAAGGAATCCCCCGCAGCATCCAGAAGAGTGGTAAGATTGTAATGGGAAGGAGGAGGCTGAACCTCATGGGAGGAAAGAAACCAGGGGATGAGATGAAGGAAAAAAAAGGAAGCTGCGGAGTTGCCCGCCACGTGCATTAAGTGGATGGCGACGACTCTCTTCCTGGAATGGGGAAAGAGCACTGGCGGAGAATTACACTTCCATTTATATTCGTCGCCTTCACTTCCGCTGATGGCGTCACCCAGAATCCAAGAAGCGGGGGAAAAGAGAAGAAGAAGAAGAAGAGGGAAGCGGGGAAAAATTCGGTCCGTCTTTTTTCACTCTTTTTCCTGGGCCGTGAAATGGTGCCTGCAATCCATCAGATCACAAATCACTCTCTGCAAGGAAAGGAAGAGAGAGAGAAAAACCCACGCTGAAGCTGAGCAAGTTTGAGTTGCTGGATGACAAGATATGCAAAGATTTCTCTCGGCAGGGGAAAGATGGTCGAGGAATTTCAGCGAAATTGTGCAAAGCCCGGGAGAGAAGCTCGGGTTTAAATGCGCAGTGTACAGGCAAACGAGGTATATATAGGAAAAGCCACGTGTTACTAAGCAACTGATGGTACGCTGAAAATGTTATACCTTGAAACGATGGTTCATTCTGCATAGTACAAGTTTACAAATTGAGCTATAACACTTACTATTTTATTAGATGAAAAGTAGAGGAAGACATTTTCTTTTGTCGTTTAAACTCTGCTCATTTTGCGTAGCCCATGCGGCAAACCACTTTAATTCCGGCAAGTAACACCTTGTGTAACAATCGCTTAACCGCTGAGTGCCAAGTTTCTCCGAGTGCTAGATTGAATCCTGTAAAAGAAAGAAAGTTGGTGGGGAGAGGAGAAAATGGGGGGGGGGGGGGAGAATCAATCGTCCCACTTTCCTGATTGCAGTTCAAGCCACTTTTCCCTGGGAATGGGAAAAGACGGGTCAGGAGGTTATCATGGGAGACAATTTAGTTTCTGGAAACAGCGAGTGTCGTTCCGGTCCCTTCTCTCGTCACGCAATCCCATATACATTTTCAACTGCCTTCCGCCCCGGCAAACCCCTTTCGAACTGGTGTCGCCCCTCCAAAAAAAAGAGAAGTATTTTGGCAGCCCTTTGAATCCCCAACGCCCCTAACGATGCTTGGGGATAACGAGAAATGCAAATATGCCACGCTGGGGGGAAAACGGGTCACTTTTTGGCCTAATCTGTCCTTTCTGCAAGTACGGAAACGTGATCATAGTTGCTGGACTCTGCACCCAGCCTCCTCTTCTATTCAATGGACCACCCAGGCGTGGCTTAAACCAACCCCACCGTCGTCGGCACGTTTGACTGGACCCCTGCAGATATAATGAATTCGGAGGGAACTACACACAAGACCGGATGCTGGGTCCTATCCGGGGGTCCCTTTTGAAGGAGCCCCTGACCAGACGCATTATTGGGAAATTCCGGATGTTCGCCCAGACGGACCTTCCCAGCAAATGACGTTTTTGGCCATTTCGACTCTCTTTATTTTGGCACGTGTGGATATACTGTAAGGAGTGACCCTTGAACGTTGACGTGGGTAGTACACAAACCTGATATTTTGCACCTGCAGTAGCCTGGAAGAGGTCATCCACGTGGATACAAGAAATACGAAAATATATTTTTCCGAGAGGCTCCATGACGCAAGAAGGGGGTCACCCGTGCGTCGCATTTTAGAAGCCGTACAATTCTCGTTATCCGATAATCAATCCGAAAAGCTGTTACATACATTTCGTGCTATATATAGATCTTAACAACAACGAAACTTCGGAAAATTTTAAGGTATCTTGTTATTTAATACCACTGGAGAGTGTAGCTGTATGGCCATTAATCAGCTTTTGAGGGTTTTTTTTCTGCGCATAATTTTTTTTCCTCTCCGTACCTTGGGGGCTTGCTCTTAGTGGGTTCCCTCTTCAAAGTGTCTTTTTTTTCCAGCCCGCAGCCAGCAGCTTCCAGCTCCAGATGCTCCCATTCGCTAAATAAATCTGAAGAGTTGACTGAGTGGGAGGGAGAACATTGGAAACTTCTTGAAATAATGGTGATGGATGTAAAGGGGATGGAATGAATGAATAATGAAAAATGTGCGTTGCATGAAAGTGCGCTGTGTTTTTTTTGGGTGGGCCAGAAATGAATATGACGGGGGAAATTATGAATGCCCTCCTCCATTTTGCCCATTTTTACTTTTGTAGATGTTGTATATTCATAAAGGGAGACAAAAGGTTTGCTTTCAACTGCAATTGTGAGCTTTAACACAGAGCCTTCTCCCGGTTCATAAATCACATTGTGAGTTTTCCACTCCGATGATAATTATGCGCGAGAATTTTTTAAAAAAATATGCACAGAGAGGCAAGAACAGTTAGTGTGTGCTGGGCATTATTAGCAATCCTAATTTGAGGAGAGACTTACAGACGCAAGGAGGATCAGGCTGTTGGAGAAGGCTTACTGTGAGTCTGTCTCGCAGAAAGACAAAGTGATGGACACATCTGGATTGGAATGAATTAGGCCTTGGCTTGCGTCTCTTAATCAGAGGCAACATTTTTGCACCGGCGAATCCCGCAGGATTTATTCCGCTCGTTTGCGAAAAAAACCAGGCTTGATTTTTCAAAGGGGGCCCAGACAAATAGTGTTGTCCGCTTGGTCTGTCACTGTCGAAAAAGCGTTTTACTAGCTCTGCATGTTTAATTAGTACATCCGAGCCCACTCTGTAATACGTCGTATTAAAGTAAATAGCATTTGATGCAGTAACAGGCAGCGTGGGTGTTTGCAAAGCGACATTGCTGTACAGCCTACACGTTGGGTTGCCTTCTGAATGATTGGATACGCAAACCATTTAATTATTGAAGTCATTCGGAATCAGAGTACATATAGTGGAAATTGATTTTTGAGATCGCATTTCCAAATAATTAGGGACAAGTTAGTTTCTGTTCCATTACATCTATTAAGGCAAATATCGAATCGCAATGGCCCATTTCTACAGTAAGGAGGAAAAGTATTCAACGCATGTCTCGTATATATACGGGCAGGTTCAATAAGGTACTGAATGTACCACAGGCATGATTAGCTCATCTGAATAAGCGCACGACTGCCTATTATTCAGACGTACCTTTTGTAAATGTGGCACATTTTAATAATACAGCCAAAAAGGACCTATTGAATACTTGCCTTCTTGTGGTCAAATATTGAGATCAAATATCTGGAGTAATTTACTACTTGGATCATTCATTCCTGCTCGGAAAAATCATGCGTAACTTAGAATTAAAAATAGCTTACACATTTTACTCCGATGCTTATATACCAAGTTATATACAGTATAATGTGGACGGCCCTGCAGTAATTTATTATAACGATATGAAATGTGCTGCAACTTTCATGACCGCCAAGAAATTTCAGTCTTGCGTGTAAAATTATTGTTCTGGCTCTTCTCCAATAATTCCAAGTGGGAAATGCGACTTTTTCGTAACGAGCTCTGTAATGTAACTTTTTTTTCTGTCTCACTGGCAATCAACTGTCAATGGATTCAGCATCCTTTCCTGCTGCAAAGTCGTTACTTTCTGCATAACTCTGGGAACATGATTATAGACGAACGCATTACAAAAAAAAGTACTTGCTTATGAAAAAGAGAGCATATTCAGCTCCTTTCGTGCGCATCTCTGAAAGTTTCAGTAATGCACCATTGCAAATTCTTTCTGAGGTAAAAGACCTTTTCTAAGCCTCACGTGATGGCTCTCCACAGCTTTCACCTGCATGCAAAAAGTATCAAGCTTGAGCAGCATCTGGCAGTAACGATCCCCTCTGCACGTGGGCTCATCTAGACTATGCATGAAGTAGTGTGGGGTTGAACAGCTTCTGTGTGTCCTCTATAGTGAGCATGGTGCTGCAATCGCATCGAAAACCTTCCAACCCCAGTTCCCTCACCCAATTTGGGCTGCACACTAGGGATCCACAGAGCGAGTCAAGAAGACACTTGAAACTCTTTTTTTTTCCAAGCACATTTTCAAGAGCTGCGTACCTAACTTTAATAACAGGTAGATTCGAGTATGCCCTTTACTTTCTCCGTGCTTAAGAAGGAAAGCAGTGAAAAGTTAGTATGATTATTTGTGGGGGTGTCCCATAATTGTGTCACGAATTGCTGGGGAAATTTTGTGGATAGCTAAGGGCTTTTGTTATGCCCAGTTGCAACCGTGCTAAACAACGGTTGATTTAGTTCGGACCCGAAGAGTTTCCTTTCTGATCTCTCATGTTTACTTTCGGTGTAGGCAATGTTTGACAGGCCAGCAGTTGCGAAAGTGGGCTCCTCAGCAGATTTGTCCAAATATTTATCGGCAAGGCTTGCTAAATGGACTAATGATTATAGCTAGGAAGAGTGGTATGTAAAAAAAAGAGTCTTTTGTTAAGGGGAGTGGAATGCTCACAAAGCTCACAACTTCCCTAATTAACATGGCTCATCCTCTAAATGTCAAAGTGTAAAAGAAAAACATGTTAGCAGAACCGGCACAACAGTAATTTAATTCCGACCCGATATTCATTCCACGATTTCCGTAATTGCACCAATAAGAAGATATGCCATTAGCGTTAAAATCTCCGACTGTAAACATGCTCAGAAACAATGAGATTTAAGAAAGAGACGAAATTGAAGTTTAGAGATGGAAAAAGCGGGATACAAAAAATGAAGCGGAATCAATACTTTAGTCTACAAAGGAAGTTTTTGTGTGTGTGTGTGTTGAAGAAGAAGCCTGCTTTCAAGCCAATGAATCCAAAGAGCATCTGGAAACACGGTTTCCATCACTGATCACTTGGCAATCTCTGGCTTTTGTGCTCGTCAAGCGTGATGAATTTTCTAGACAGTTTTTTGGGACGCAGAACTTTTTAGTTGAGGTTTGAGAGTTTGCCTGATTAAAACAGTGCAGTTTTACATCGGGCGAGATTCAAATAAATGGACTTATTTCGCCCTTATTTCAGATTAGACCTCCCCCTCCCCCCTTTTTGCTCTAATGAGCCATAAATTATGCGGAGTGTAAGCTGTCTTTTATAGGACTGAGCTTATTATCAGGCAGCAATTAGGAGCATCTGGCTCAAAGTGGCCGTGGAAAACAGGTAGGATTACTCTTGTCGTGAACCGAGCCAGAAAATGACAAGTAGGGAAATCACAGATAACAACATCTCATGGGATGAGGGTGGGGAAAAAAGAGAAGCAGGCCAGGAGCTGTCTAATGCCGTAGTTTTTGCGGGGGAAAGTTTTGTGACGAGTTGTCAAGCTAAGGTTTGGGTCATAAAAATGTGGGATTAAAGTGTGCTGTGCAAAATCTTCAGTGGTCGTATTTCCTGGTTCGGTTCCACATTCTGGAGCCCCGACATTTAAGATCCGCGGAATCAGGCGCATTAAATTGTTCCTTCTGGAAAGACGCCTCTTTGTGACATCACTGATCCAAACTGGCTGCCTTCCCACGCAATAAAACCTCGTGGTGTGAGTATACCTTGACACTCTCTGAAAGCTCAGGCGGACAACTAAAGCCAAGTCGCAAAGTTTACGTGCTATCAACTTTGGGAAGGTTCGCTGCTCCATGGCGTCTGCTCCATTGAAAATTTTCGGCAGCACAATTTCAAGGGAAAGCCAGCAGTTGAAAGACGGTCGCTCGAGCTTATTTAATTTGGCTAATATTGTCTGTCTTGCTCTCAAAGAGGAAGCGGGGGACTATGTTCAAATTCAATCACATGCTGCCCTCCTCCTCCTCCTTATTCTTGCTCGACATCCCTCAGTATAAAAAAGAAACCACAAAAATGCGGGAAGCAGCCTACCAGTCCCTCGAAAATAAAGGATCGATCCAAACTCTCCCTTCAAAAATGCAGATCTACATATTATTAAAACACGAACGCCGTTTGTGGCTGTATCGTCCTGCAATGTTTTTTTTTGCATGTGAAAAAAGCGCGCTTTTTTGTTGGTTCTCTTTTACTAAAACATCTGCCACGGCCATTCTTTCATGTTTTAAATATTGGTTTTCCTGTTCCCCTTCCGGGTATGGGTTGATAAAGCAGGGCTGGAGAGGTTTTAAAATTAAGCTCCAGAGTTGTTTCGCGTGCATTGTAGTCCACTGCTGAATAGTTCACCTGCAGTGATATTATTTGCACGTAAGGTTGCGGCGAGGTTAAATGAATAAAAAAAAACGAGACAATAATAGCTGAAGAAACGCTCAATTTCTAAGGCGACTATCAGTCTGTTAGGAGTCGGTGGGCAAACATTGCGCGGTCTGTCGCTGTCACCGCGTCCTTTTATTACGAAATGAGCACTTGTGCTTGCTCACACGTCAAGGAGACCAGAAGAGCGCTCTGTCATGCTCGTTCGTCTGTCAAGTTCCCGAAGAGCAAACACGTCTTCACCGCATGCGAAATAAACGCACCAGCAGCCTTAGTCGAAATCGGAGGAAGGAAAACCCTATGGGTTATATACTATAAAGGGAAGCGAAGTTCTATTAGCAGAAAAGCAACGTCATCGATCGCCTTGCGTCGGTGATAAATTCATGCCTGACGCGACTGCTGCGATGCGATAACGCATCCTTGGATAAATATTGGGCCACGAACGCCTTTTTTTTGGTCTGACCCGAACGAAAACGAGAAAAGAAGGGGGCCAAATCGATGTTTATTTCGGAATTCATAAACAAGCAGGACAGACACTTCTATAGAGAGGAGCTGGATTCGCAAAAATAATTCTGCCAAGTCGTCATACATTTCGTTTTCATTTTATGACTGTTGCTATATAGCAAGAGTATAATATGAGACCCTGCTCCTATTCAGTGTATTAACTTTGCAGCATTCAACTGCACTCTGCAAATCACCTCGTTTTGCAGGCAGACCTTAATCACTTGCCAGGACTCAGACATCTACGTGCAAGCCTTTCCACAGAGAGAGAGAGAGAGAGAAAAAAAAACTGGCTACTATAATTTGAGTCTGTTTCTGTCTTTGATGTAAGTGCGTCGTTTACTTGATTGACGTTCTCTGAAAAGGTGTTTGTGTCGCTTTGGTGCGGTTTAGATCCCCCGGAGAGCCATCTCAGTGCACCACAAACACTACATATACATGCACAGTCGGAAACCACATCAAAATAATACTGCGCGACACAGTAGTAGGGTGAAGCACTTTAAGTCGTAGTCAACAACAATGCGCCAACGTTTTTAAACGTCTATGTCAGCATGTGACTAGGGTGAGTCTCGAGCAATCCTGCAGCTGTGCTAAATGAGAAATGTATCGATTCATGTTCTTCCTTTGCCTTCATATATTTTTGCAGGTCACAAAACTGGTGGAATTCGAGCTCGGAATATTGAGAAAATGAGTCCGATTGAATTGCTGAGCAGAAGCAGCGGGGTTATTTTCACTGTCGGCGTATCTGGACGATGGTCATTCATGCGCGATAACCGACTAATTGACATCCTTTCCGTTTGACAAAAAAAAATCCAGTCACACCCGAACGAGCAATCTCTACACGCCGAGTGCTTTGGAACATGTAATTAAAAATCACATGCATACTTGCATTCTCAAATTGCACCGCGTTTTGGTTGCTCACAAAAATGCAGCGGCGTTTGATTTTGATGCCCCAAAAAATGTGAACAACTCTTGACGAACCGTCCAATCGACGTTTGGTCATTTGAGGCGATAAATAAAGCTCTTTGAATTTCACTGGTTTAATGTTTGCTGCTGTTGTGACAAATTAGGCGATAGAAATGTCTGCAATGACACATACTTTTATTGATGTCATACAGTTACCGAGTGACGTAACAGGAGATTTCTTCCTAAAATATGGCAATCAATGTCATATTGCCTTTCAAATAGGAACCGCTGCATCATTGTAATTGTTTTTACCTGCACATTTCCCCCTACAAATAATTGCATCCCAATACCCGAGCGTGACCACTGGTGTCATTTGTGATTCCCCCCAAAAAATGGAAACAAATGATGCCAGTACACAAACGCAATTATTCCGATAAACTTATTACGAGTTGGAAGGCGGACGATATTGAATGATGAAAAAAAATAGGCAAACAGCAAGTGTCGGTGGTACGCCGCAATATGTTTGTACAGAGGCGTGTCGAACCGTGTCTGTGGCCACAGGCGACTATCGGATGGCTGGCCACGTCCCTGCCAAATTGAGAAATGATTTGATATGTGTCCCCATGTTTGAAACATCCGTCAATTTCGGTGCTTTTGCAACGCGAACCGTTTTGTGCAGCGCATTTTTCACGGCCGTGTAACCCGATTTGGCGACAATAAATCTAATTGTGGCGAAGGAACGATCAATAAATCTTCCGGCCACCCCCCCCCNCCCCCCCCCCCCCCACCTATTTCCCCCATCTAAAAAAAAAAGTTTGGTCGACGCAGTTTATAGTGCTGGTTATAAACATAATAAGAGAGCGACTGTTTTTATAGGACATTTTCAGTGTTGATGCTCATTCGCAATATTCTGTGCACTTTTTTTTGCAATTCTGAATAATGCAGTGCGGTTTGAAGAAAAATGCTCTGATTATCTCAGCGTATTTTGACAGTTATTGTTACTCACTTGGATAATGTTCTCATGGTACCGGCTGGCTTTGATGTTTTTTTTCACTGATATCACTCGGTGTAACCGTCACTCAGCTTAACATATCTGAGAGGGTGTATACTTCTCTCTCAGTACTCTTGAAATAATAACAACCATTCGATGTTGCGATGGATATTGTTGTAGCGGTGTTAATATGTGCTAATATGACAATTTGTAAGCATTTATTGAAGTAATTGGTTTTAAATTTTGCTCTACATGTTCGTGGTTGGAGAGCCGGAAATTTCCTGGTAATAAACATATGATGAATCACTGAATTTATTACATATGCATGGCTATTTGCTACAACTATTAATATCATGATGTATTGGAGCAGTTGGGATGGCTTAATCATCCAGCATTAACCGTCCTGCTGGGTCAGAATTATGTGTTCATGACCATACATGACAACTTCGGTGCCATATCCTAACAGTGTCCATAGAATCGTTTTTGAAACTCCAGAGGCTCCCTCTGTCTTTTGTATGATATGAAAAGGCATCAAATCCTGTGAGACACGGACCTGAATGACCGTCAGCCATAGCAGCTCCAGCGTTATTTTTTTTTCATCTGAACCTCCCCGTTTCTACCCTTGTGTCAATGGACATAATTATCTCCACAAAGCTCATTAGAGTGGCAAATGTTTGCCTTCAGATGAAAGCAAGTGCGGTGGCACATACCACCCAAGCCAAGCTCCAAGTCACTTCCAGGATTCTCTTAGTTCAAAATGTTAGTGCGCGTTAACGACTGAGTGTATTAAGTGCAAGATAACAGTAGATGGCTACTCTCTCTCTCTCTCTGGTGCGATAATTTGGTGGCAGGTCCGGTGTAATGGCGCCTACTAATGGCAGGAGATAGAGGGCGACGTTTATGTCTCTCCGACCAAGTGTGATCGATGGTGCATTTGTGGTTTTGCAGGGAGGTTGTCTGACCCGAAATTATTGTGTTTTTTTTCGACCCTTCGCACCATTTGGGAGATCCTGATGGGACTAATGGCAGAGGTCATGCTGCCCCCATCTACACTCACACAGATAATTATGATTAATTACTACTCAAAATATGCAAGGTACTCACTATGCGGGGAGGACTGTTCATTCCCAAAGCAGAAAATAATGAGCTCGTTGAAATAGTTGGAATTGGTTGGATAAAAGTGTTGTTTCTAAATGCACATATGGTGATTCAATTACATTTTAGTTGTGGAAAGAAAGATGCAATCGGTGCACTTTGCCGAGTTACGCACGAACGTGAGGTGCTTAGTAATACAGTACATGCCCTCACCTCTCGGTTGCTTTACCGACAACAAAGTTGCACCGGAAGTAAATTTAATGCCAATATTACTAATGAGCCGAGTCAGCACAAAAACTTTTCTCCCCGTGTTCTTACCGTGACTCAACTCGAAACAAGGCTCGGGGGAAACTCGGTCGGAATCCAGAAGCAGCCCCTCGGCATTGTAATTACTGACTTTTGAAGTGTAATACCAAATCATGTTATACAACTCTGTAATTTCTCTCCCTTACCTTTAAAGCCAAATGTTACATCACATGTCCACAGACTCATAATTCTAGGCACAACCTGGTTCTAAGTGACATCACTTCTGTGGAAATGGCTGATTCCGCTCTGGAATACTTGTGATTTTCCAGATTGAAATTGGACATGATCTGCATTACAATTCCGCTCTCTATTGCTCGTTTTTTACTCGTTTTCACTCACACAATTGACAATTTATCTGCAGTAATCCGGACATTTTATGCAGCATCGAACTTTTTTTTCCTCCGGAGTGCCTTTCCATTTTGATCTGGATCTGACACAAATTCAGCAGTAATGTCCCCCTTCAGTATATAAGGTTGTTATTGTCCGTGAAACGAGCTACCAATATTGTTCCAAGGGGTTGTTTTTCTTTCCCCTCCCCCCTCTCTCTCTTTATTTCCCATTCTCCTTTTGTTGGGTGAAACCTCGCCTTGACGTTGGGCACGCTTCGTGTCCATTGGGTTGGCACTTGCAAACAGGATATTGTCGTTTCTCTACCCTCCCTCCCTTGGACCCCGGAGCTTTATTGCCTCTCTGATAGATGAGGGGTGAAAAAAGAGAAGGAGATGAAGTGCTTCCAAGTGCAAGGCCACTCAATGAGGTCTCGTTTGGGAAGGTAATGTCGCACGAGAGGAAATGTCCGCTTCCTGCCACAGCTTTATATCGCTCTGGCTCTTTTTTTTCACTCTCACTTCCCCCCTTTTTTTCCTTTTGCAAAAGATATAGTACCGCCTTCAAGGGGACATGTTTATGACGCCTGAACCTACCAACATCTTATCGGACGTGCCGTTGAATTCTGAATAAAAGTGATTCGCTTTCCTCTGGGAGCGAGGGTGTCGTAAAATTCGATAGGCTTTTGGCTCATTTTCTGCCTACTGTATATTACAATGTCCCGAGCGTGCAGTGACATGTTTATTGCAGACCTGTAGTAAAACCTAGGCACAACAAGTTGCTGGGAAGGTGCTCGGAGCAGCAGTGTTCTCAAAAGCTTTTCCTGTCATAGTGTGCCATCAGCAGGAACCAAACTTCGCGAAATGTGAGGACGCTTTATATTCAGCTCTGCCTTGCCGCATGTCTCGACCACTTGCGGTTGTTCCGAGTTATGAAGCAGCGCTACAGGTAATTTCCGCAAAAAAATATGTATAGACAAAATCTCTGGTACGGATTAGCAATTTAACCACATTTAAGCTCTAAAATTTGCAACAAAGTTTCTCCAAGGACGTAGCCTATATCTTTCTTGGAAATTGACTCACAATCGGATTCTGCTTATCCTGCAATTTTATTCAGCACAATGAACGTACGTAGATGCGAATTATGACCGCAATTTTCATTACTGTTCATTCTGAGCACAGCTATTGAATCGTCTTCTTTTGCATTGCAGAACAGCATGCATGCAAAGGGAATGATGCTCAATTGCTTCATTTCGTGCACTTGGAATTGCCCATTATGTTGCAGGATCTCTGGAAATTACGTAAGTCTTGATTCCACAGAGAGGCTTTCATGCTGTGCAAAACCAATACAACTAATTAGCATAACTGCAGACTTACTGTACAAGAACGACGCAATTTCAAGATATCGGCTTCACGACAGTGTTTTGTAAAAGGACGAACTATATAGTTCAATCGGTTTAAAATGGGGCTATATAACCCGTGCAGTAGAAGCCAAAAAGGAGGTTTTAGGAGACAGTATCTTACTTCCGAAATTCGAAACCCGACCTTCATTTGGGAGAGTCCAGGTCGTTACATGAAGGCAATATACTCCGGTATTGGAAGGCATTATAGATTTAAGATGCACGTGACTATGTCGGAGGATATTGGAGATGAAAGTTTACTTTTGGGTTTCTGGAGAGAGGATATAGAAGCAAGGAAGGAGTTTGCTCTCTCTTGGAAGGTGATGCTGCGGAGGTAACACTATCCTACCTCGTTATGAATCCAGAGTGGAATTATGGACATGATTATTAAGCAGATCCTTCAGATAAATTGGTCATTAGAATGCGCCCAGTTTAAATTATCGGATTACTATAAGTACATACGAAGATGTCTGACAACATTGATAGGATCAGCAATCAGCTAATTAAAAAATTGAACATCTGATATGCTTATTTTTGCAGTAACATTTTTGGCAACAAGAAATGCTATTGTGCCCCCAGCTGCAAAATAACCACTAATTTCGCCGAGACCGACAAAATTACAGCCATGTTCAAATGGAAAATTTTGCAAGGATTCATATTTCACCTACTCGTGACAACTACATGCGGTCCGAAATGCTGCTACACACACCCTGAAAAATCTCTCTCTCTCTCTCCCCCAAAAAACAGCTGCAACCAACCTCCCAGTAGATTCAAAACCAGAAGGTGAAATTTGCGCAAATTTTGACATTTCGAGCCAGTGCAGTGCCGCACGTGTCAGATCCATTCCCAGCAGAGGGAACGGAGAGAGACTTTGAGCCTTTGCTTAAACGGATCGGTTTTGGAAGCAGCCACAAGTGAAATCAATCCTGGAAACACCTTGTGTAGACCGGAGGGTTTATCTGGTTGCCATACAGGGTGTGTCATCATGATTTGTTGGGGGCGTCTGTCCAGGAGTTTATTCCTAGAAGTTTCATCGTTTATGAATCACCCTGTGTGGGATCCCCTTTCCGCAGTTTGAAGCTACAGGGCCCGCCATTTCTCCTTGGGAATCACCCCTCATAAATCTGAGAGCTGGCCAAGGAATGGGGTGGCCATGCTTTTCCAGCCAATCCAACCTCGCAGAATCCCTTAGCCAGGGCTGTATCCGACCCATAAACGGAAACCCGCGTTTATGCCAGGCGTCCAGAGAGATAGGCCCTGTTCATTTTCAATTCAGCGCATTACGCAAGAGGGGCTAAGTCCACTCACAATGCGAATTATGGAACCGGCAGCATATTATTTGCATAATAATCACCATGTGGATCGAATGGGTTTAAGTTTCACCTGCGTATAACGAAATTGCCTCGCGGTGTATGATTTATATTTAAATATGTTTTCGCAAAAATAATGCGGGGTAACTCTTTGATGGGAGGCCTAATTTAATGTAGGGTTCAAAGGAGATGTAATGTATGCATCAGAATTTTAGGGAAGCTCGGGCTGCCGGTAATGAATATTTTAGGAGACGCGCAATCTCCTGAGGGATGCTCTATCGCTTAGTTTATTCTTGAGGGAGAGACACAAGTCTTGTCCTGAAGGCCTTGCGTAAGTGAATTGGGAAAACAACATGAGCGAAAAAAATAACACTGCGAAATTTCCTGGCACGCACGTGCGGCTGTAGGGGCGTACTTTGCATACAGCTGATTATCTTCCAACTTGGGGCATAACTACTGCCAAATATAGACTTTGCAAAACTCTTCTTACTCTGAGACCAGGCCCTGAGTGTTAATTAAAATGGGTCCTAGCAAAAGTTGAATACCTGGGTCGGATGCAAACAAGTGTTGTTTGCATGTGATCTCCAACTTTCTGTTGCAACTTAACTGTACTTCACACAACTATAGCAATGAGTAATTTATTAAAGAGGAAGGCGAACCCGTATCTCTCTTCCTCCATTTAAAGCCCCGATGCCTGAATAATTAAGCGTGGGTCTTCTCCTTTCCGACACCCGTTGCACAGGTTGGACGATAAATTGCAACAACAGGAAGCGATGCATCAGACCCAAGCCTATATGCCAAAGGGATTGATTTTTTTCTCATGCTCTCTAACAGTTTAGATCTGCTACGTTTGCGGTTTTCTAGTATTTACGGTTCAAAAATTGTGCCAAGTTGTCACGTACGTGATTTGTCGAAATATTGTATTAGGAAAGGACATTTCCTCACCTAAGCGGTCAGTAGTTAAAAAGAAGTTGTCTGAACTATCATAAGTGTTACCTTGACACTATTCATCTGGCCGTCAATGGCTTTATAAATTACGTGGCAGGTAAGTATGATGTCGCATTAATAACGACTATAGACTAACGGTTCCTTAATCGCTTATATCACTCGATTTTGTCACGCGTTTGCCACTTTCAGAGCTTGAAGTTTGTTAGCAATCAGCGTCACACTTAAGTCCGAATGATGCACATTTTGCACGACACCCTCCCTGTAAAGCTTACACTTTAAAATCACGCACCCACCCCGATGTGACAATCCCGACAAGTAATAGCGTCACGTATATCCGAGTGCATGTGGACTTCCAGATAAACCGTATCAGAGCCCGCCAGGACGTCGCCCCCTTCCATATATCCATTTCATCCCTCCTCCATCATCACTCGGACTCATTTCTCTGTCCAAATGTCATTCGCATGGACCCCCGGCCCTCAATCTGACCCTTCTCATCAAGCCATCTTTCCACTGACGAGTTGAAAAACCTATAGAGCAGTGAACCCAGGTTCACTGAGCTTTCCTGCTACGTTGCTTTCGGCCTAGAAACTTTGCTGCTACGTTGGTTTAGGCCTGAGTTAACATAAAGCAACAGCGATCACTGCTATTGTAAAAAAATCACTATGCATGGTTTTTTCTCTCTCCTTTTTTGTGGGGGTTAGTTTAAAGATGGACTTGCGGACGCGGTTGTGAGCGTAGCGGCTAGAGATTAGCTTCACCAGCGGTAAGTCCCCGGAGAGTAGAGGAAGCCGGCTCTGGTGTTCTGGGCCATAAATCGGAGGCTGGATGCCGGGTCTGCTGGCAGCACTAGATGGATCAATTCCATCCCAAGCGCTTTTCCCAGCCAGTTTTGCGGTGGAACTGCCTCTTTTACCCCATCCTTTCCACCCCAAAAACCATTTTTTTCCTACATTCCCCCCCCCCTACCTAAAAAAAACACACACTCACCTCCCATACCTCTGACCATTACCAGCGGAACTCTTTATCGGGTGAGAATAATCCTGCGGAACGCTCATGGCTTGTTAGCAGCCAGATAATGTTGCCAGCCAATCATTCCAAAGCTATTTCCGCAGCACCTGAAGCAAGACTGATTACTTGGTTTTGCATTTGCTTAAAAAGGGGATATCTCAACTGAAATGTCCATGTCCATTTCGGTTAGAGCTTGTTATTTGAAATTCAGTGGCTGCTTTAATTCAACCTAATATTCAGTTTTTGGAAGGACTCCCACTCCTTCATTTAGGCTCTCAAACTCCTTGAACTACAGGAACTACAAGGAATTTAGTCACAGAAAGCGTTTTAGCTAAATTCTTCAATAAATAACGGACTGATTTAGTCAGTATAATTCGGCTATCAAATGACTGGTTAAGTATTGAAGAATGGTGTGTTAATTTGGGGCTTGGCCGTCCGATGCGGAACCGTAGAGGAGAATGGTTTTATGAGAGTGGCCACACTTTACGGCCCGCATTAAGAGAATTAATGTTCTGTCGCATAAAACACTCGAGGTTTCTTTTATCGCAATTTCTGGCCGAGTGGAATAAAATTTATTGTGGTATCAATTTGGCAAGGAAACCCCCCCCGTTACATAACTCACTTATTGCATCGCTAAAAATGTCCTCCGTTTGCAGCTATGCAGCATGGTTGGATTATACACAAAATTTTGATTTCGTGCCTAATATTCTCCTTGTCTTCTGTATTTTTAAAACTTCTTATTTGGCGTCTTTCCAGTCTTGATAGAAAATGTGCCTGGAGGGTTTAATAAAGGGTTGGTCTTTCCGCCTGTTCTTTATCCAAGTGCATGATTTTTTTGTGTCGTTTAACTTGTCGGAGACAAAAGCAGTTGCCTCCGGTGCCTCTTCACGATAAAAATGAGATCCTCCAAGTGTGCGTAAAAAGGTCGAGAGATAAGCTGGGATTCTTTGATTAAATTTTTGTTTGATGTTTCTTCCTCTCAGAGCGAACTGGGTTGGATCAATGTCTTGCATATTAGAGACTCCATGGTTGTATATGCTCCTTTTTTGCATTTTAGTATCTGTTGTTTGTTTTTTCCGAGTACGACTCCATTGGCGCAATGAGGCGAAGAGCCCGAGCCCTGAATTTTGCGGAACAACTCGGTCCAAAATTCCCAGAGGAACATTTGGACCTTGCATAATTGACGTGGCCAAATGGGATGGTCGGATTGGACCTTCCCTTTACTCGCCTGGTTGTGTCCCACTCTTCTCCTGACTTCCTGTTAAAACCCAGAGGGACACGCTCTTGTGTCCCGCCACCCCTTTTGGGCGAATGGCCTGGCTCGGTCACTCTCACAAAGAGGCGTCTAAATTAGTCACCACTCCTGGGGACGACCTGCTGCTAACTGTTTTCACAATCATTTGAGTGTTTTCCTAACCCCCTGACTGAACGCGTCCAGCTTCTCTGACACCTAAACCGCATTGTTTCTATTCGGTATATTTAAAAAAACGGGATTAATTCATATTCGGGACCGGCCGACGGATTTTACGGGCTGGCACTCCCCGAATATAAGTTGGCCCTGCCAAAAATTTAGAGCCGGCATCCTTCCTCATAAACGTCTCTGCTATTGTATCACTGCAGGGTAACACTGACAGTTCAAGCTGTAGTTGCACGAATTTACAATGACAATTGAGTGTAAAAAAAAAGAATGCATTGTAATAAATTTGCTGGATAGTGCAAAAATCCAGGGTATATATAGATTCTTCACGATTTTAAGCAACTATTGGTCGCCAATCCATTCAGGTTGCTGGCATGAACAATCCGCTTCATATTGTGGACTGTGGCCAATGACCCACCCCATTTATTACTGGTATCAGACTATTTCTCCCCGAAACGATTTCGAAGTACTGGAGCCGAAATTTATCTGATAAAAATGAATTGCCCATAGGTCTTGCTGGGTTGCCGGAAGTGTACACTTGAAAATAAACGGCACCCGGTACTACATCCTGAGATAATTAGTGCCCCCCCCCCTACCTCCCAATAGTACTATGTGAAGGAGGATTGGGGGGGGATTTACAACATTTTCATTGGGATTTTATGATCGGCAGGGTCGGCTCTCACTTGGTTTACGGCTGCGGCAACCTCTCAGGTTCAGAAAAAAAGGGGGTCATTTGAAGGAAATTAACTCCCGTATTGAGTATTCAAATCATGGGGCTTCAAAAACCGGGAGCCCAGATTTTTCTCTACCTAATAACCTCGGGGCCCCCGATTCTTCTTTTTTGCAAATTGATTTTTTCAGCGCCGGACCCTGCTTCTATTGTTACGAGCTCACCGGGATCCAGCCTTTTTATTGAAAGCAATCTTGTGTTTTCACAGTACATGCCATGTGCCTGTCCAACAATGGCCGATCAATATTTCCTGGCTTTCAAATATGATGCACTTGTGAAGGTTCATTTTTTTTAAAGAGTCCACTTAATGAGCCAACATTGAAACATTTTGTTTGTACTTGCAGTGCTTTGTTGGAGCTATATTCTGTAGCATGTAATATTGCCATATACTGCCATGTTTCTATCCATATAACTAGACGCACCAGGATATTATATTGTAGAAAATATAGCACTGCCCACGCAATATAGCCAGTTTTTCCGCTTGGAATAATTTCTGTTACGAATGAACCGGAGAGCCACTTGGTTTGAATTTGCATCCCGGACTTTTTAAAAAAGCAACTTTTCCATTCCGCTGTGATACTGTGCACTCTGCAAAAAAAATTCCTCCGGTTGTACTTGTTTCTAAAAAAAATTATTTTTATTCGTGAGGTCCCAGTGCAGTCAGTGGCAGCAGGTTGTTTGCAGCACTTTTTGTTGTAGACATATTGTTGGATTTTCCCCCCCGGCTGCAGATTGAGGCGGCAGGCAGCAGTCTCCAATGAAACCCGATGCGGCCTACCACCTTCCGACTTGACTAATGGCAGTGTTGGAGCCCGATAAACCGCGACGAGCAGCAAAAAGGACTCGTTTGCTGCTTCTGTATACCGATGCGCGGATACTCTTTGACTCCGGATTGCCAAGACCACATGTCGGACACTACATCACTGAAGGTCAGCGCCTGTACAACTTAACTGGCCCCTGCGATTCGGAGACACTCAAAGAGCCAGTGCCATATAACTAATGAACCGGCAGGTAGTACATCTCTGAGAGTATGTAAACAGCTTGTACCTGCCTGTTATGCACATCAAAACGACCTGTAAAGCCTGACGAAGCACGTGTTTATCTAGTCAGATGAGCTACGAAGCTGCGGGCTGTTTTCTCGCCTTGCAAACACCGCCGGTTCCTATCTCTCCGTATGCTGTATATATAGTGCATGCCATTTTTTTTTGTATTGCATTTTCCTTTGGCTGAGCTTCCCCGCAGGATTCA
This sequence comes from Catajapyx aquilonaris, assembly GCA_000934665.2. NCBI lineage: Eukaryota > Metazoa > Arthropoda > Diplura > Dicellurata > Japygidae > Catajapyx > Catajapyx aquilonaris. The sequence continues at coordinate 44,230 of KZ538354.1, forward strand.
TACATAATGAATCGAGGCATGGTTTCCTCTGCTCTCGGAGGGATCACGTAGCTGTCGGAAACCCTGAGACGGAACAATGCGTCATAAGCTTGATAATGCTCTGTGCACGGGTAAACACAAGGGCGTGTATCGCTTTCCGAGTCGCGGTTTTAGGCCCGGGTCTACAGTGCATTGTCGGCTCGGATAATCTCGTAACGTGCTACCCAGGGTCTTTTTTATTAAAAGGGCAGACCGAATTAGTGCTGTGCTTCAGGAGGGTTTGCAAGGCCGAGGTTTTATCGCTGCAGGCCTCTTGGTCACTGATTTCAATGAGAGGCAAGGGTCAGGTTAAAGTGGGCATGAAATTGGAGGTTTCATTGCCAGAAAGTCGGTTGCAATCAGTATTTTTCTACATGGGACTCAAAGTCATTTATATGCAAAACATGTGTTACATTAATGTATATATCATTAAGGATCGGTTCGCAATATGTAAATATAAATTACGCTCCAACACTTCAATAAAGAGATATTTAAATAATTATTTATGCATCATGACGTTGTGGAATTGCGCATTTATTGGTGGATGACTGCGGTGTATGAAGCATTTACTTGTCCAGCAGCAATCCAGGTTGACAAATCAACATGAAACTGTGCGGTATTTTACACTTCACGCTTCTGCTCTCCGCGCACTTTTTATCGATAATAAAACATGCATATCAATTGTTAATATCTACCGATGTAAACATGATAGGCAGTCATGCGAGTTCATACAATAATGCCATTTGGTAAATCCGGAATATCTGATCGGATTATTATTCCGATTTACGATTTGATATCTAGCCATTTCAAACTTTTAAGTTACTAAACCAACGTTTTTAAAAAGCGTAATTAAATTCGCTTTGCCCTGCGCACTATTATTTACCGTACCTCTTCATGACGCAACCTGAGTATTACATCAACACTCTCCTCTTACATGTACAGTACACGCCTTAAAGCAACATGACTTCCTTCACTAGAGAACCGCAATTAAGTGCAATCATTAAGGACATCATGCCATTGTAAACACCGAGTGCACGAGATGGCGATTTAAGCATATCGGTTATATATGCCGTGGTTACAACCCTCCAGTGTAATATGCCCTGCTAAAAGGGCAGTAATGTTATACCCCCCTCCCGACAGTTGTTTATCGGCTTAGTTCTTGTTGGGAGCCTCGTGATCGCGGATTTTAACGGCCAGAAATCACGCAATATAGATAATAATCCGATTCATGATGAGGTCGTGTCAGAATTGGGTGCCGGTTGAGCTGTTCCTGAAGCAGCAGCAGCAAAAGCCCCCCAAATGTCAGTTCCCGTTACAGTTTCGCGTCACTCAAAACCAGTTACAAAATTTACAGCTAGTTAAATTAACAATGATCCCGTGTCCATCTCCTTTACGCGCGCATTTTCACGGGCTTTAATTGACTCGGGAACTGACACTTTCCTTTTTTTTACCTGGCAGATACTAGTTAACGACAATTGAATTATTGCTCTGTTATTGCCCCAATCTGTATGCTGCATGTCTGATGCTATCTTTAACATCTCATTCGTCATTATTTTATAATGCAGGAATGATGGCTACGCTGTACAGTATACGCTCGAAGTTGACCTCTGGAGATGATGTTTACATATTTTTCCTGATGCGACAAAACCGCAGGCACATGTTGAACCCTGAATCATACATCAACGTACCCATATTAGACGATTTTCCGGATAGGTTTACACACAGGTGCAGTCGACGCTGCATCTGGCCATCACTTGTACGAGTCGTGTGTCACCTGCTGCTTGAAAAGAGGACTCTAACCCACACCCAGCACGTGCAAAACCCGGTTTAATAGGCCCAAGTGACGAAGTGGGAAGCATCAGCAGGCTTTCGATCAGACCTCCAATAGCAAGGGTGACAGCTGCCATTTGTCCACGGGGTTTTTCCACTAGTAGAACACATGCACCGCCCCCAAAAAATAGGAAGGAAAAAAATATCTGCCCTCTGGGGAACCATGTGGGTTGGGTTCTCTTCTATTTAATTCTCTTTTTTTGGGAAACCACCCTTGTCCCCTGGAGGCCTCGACATCTATTATGAACTCGTGCCTTTTCCGAGCGCTCCAATCCTTTTGCTTCCGATTTTAAAAAAAAGTTTCATCTAATCTGAAATCTAGTTGATTACCTACCTGTGGGTTAATTTGTTCTCACATGGCGAAAAAAAAAGTGGGACGAGATTTTTAGGGTGGGAGTTATTTTTGTTTCATTTGCATGTCTAATTAGCGCAGTTGGTTATCAGCTTTGGTGCTTGAATGGGCATGGATGTTATATTATGACGTATGTTGCCGGGGCTTGCAATGAATCATTTCGCTGTGGCCAAAGAGCAATTAAAAGTTTTTACGATAGTCATGCGATTGATCAAAATTATGTGATATGTGCATCGAATTGCTGGTGGTGGACAGGCCATGGGAGGCCTACAAGTGTGGGTCAATTTGGGTGAATATTCTGCACATGTTGGTGGCATGATGTCACCAACATACTGCGATTATTTGAGTTCATATTATGTGTGCAGTACAGGCAAACACCATGATTAAACGCTACCGTAATCCAAACAGTGGTGGTCAAGACGGTTCAGGTGTTTCTGCAAATTGCTTCATCTCGTGTAGCAGCAGTCTCCGAGGGAATTCGGTTCTTTCTGTACACCACCGGGCCCGTCCATGCAAGCCATAAATAATTGGCAAGAGGCTGGAATGCAGACCTATTTTTGCGCTTCCCCACGGCCCATTATGGCACGAAAACTGGGTTTTTTTTCTCTCCGCAATTTCACATCCAATGGCCCGGAAACACATCCGGATGAATACGATGCGGAGGCCAAAATGCAATTTTTTTTTAGATTCCCAAGTTTCATCCTGCTCCGGTGTTGCAAATTGATCAGTACAAACATGACTGGGGTGTAAGGCCGGACTTGAATGAGCCTCATTTGTCTTGGTCAGCTGGTCACCCCGGATGAAATATAGCGTTATAAATGAGGGTAAAAGTCCTGAGTCGTTATCTGGACAAAAATGCTGAGTGGTCGAGCTCCCCTAGTGTTTTGTTTCTAATTAGTTACTGTGCACCACACTAGTTTGCTATACGAGTTTTATGGTGTACTGTACAGCGACATTAGCCAGTTATGGTGCGTGGTACAGCTTTGTGTTTATGGGCGTTGATAAAAACAGGTCGCGAAAAATAAAAATTTAGTGAATGAATAGGTTGGAAACAACACCAACAAAAAAAATGTATTGTAAACAGTATCTCCAGGGCAAATGTGAACAATGTTATGTCACGCATATGAATATGGCTCAAAATTTGAGGGGGTCGAATGGGCTCACTTAAAAATAGTGCAATTTCCCGCAATTAGTTAATTACACTGACCGGATGTGAATAACACTGTTGCGAAATAAAAGTCAACTGGCTTTTTCGCTGCAGGACATTTTGATGATGCAACGGGTTGACAAATTTGGATGTCAAAGTTGCACTGCACCAACAATGAAAAATATTTCTCAGTTTTCATTGTTTTTAATGGCTGCACTGCAACTTTTACAACTAAATTTGGCTTAAAGCGTCGCATCATCTAAATGTTCTGCAGCAAAAAAGCCAGAGAAAATTCATACTAAAATTAATTACTACACGCTCCAATGTCTGATTTTTTTTTTGCCAAAGTTGATAGTTTTTTTGTTGAAAGAACATGAAACAGCTCTCGACGAAAACTTGTTGCAGTAGAGAACGTATGTCGTGCATTAGGCTACTCAAGAAGCAAGAGTGCGAAATGGCTGATTTCCAAAAGTTACTGGAGCCGATGCCAAATGCCGGTTAAAGTCTATTTAAGCCCATCGGCTATGAAACTGGCCACAAAGCAATTATTAACTCGGCTCAACCCAAATTTATTCCGTGCCACTATTTCCGAGGAGTTTGCAAACATGATTCCGTCGCAAAAATGATGACCATCGACCGAAAGCCATCTCTCCCACAAAACGACGAATTAGAGTCTTCCATCAGACGGATTTCCCTCCGGCTGATATTCCGCAAAAAAAAAAAAAACTGTTGGTATATGGAGTAGTAGAGGAAAAGTCCTGTGCTTGTGTCCCAGGGTTTCAGAGATGAAGCTGGAAGTAGCTCTTTCCGGCTGGATGTCGACTTTTAATGCATCTACATCACTCTGGAATAGCTATTTTAATGAAGGGCTTTTTGGAGTTGTACAGGTTTTTTTCCTGGAGATGTTATCACTAAAAGCATTGAACTTTTTTTTTCTTCTTCCAGAGCAATGGAGTTGAAATGACTTTCAGCTTGGAACATGCTTGGAAACTCTGACTGTTCTGCCTTTAATATGTTGACTAACAGCTACTAATAATATTTGTGGTCATGGGTTACGCGTATAGGACATATCTTTTTTTTTGTGCGAAAGATGGTTAATGAGCCATATTATTTCTTGCTTCAAGGCTCATTCTGAGTGACTGTTACAGATGGCACGTTGATGAATTTTAAGGTCCGCCTTTGATCGAGTGAAATATTACTATCGAGGCCATACATCACGTTGAGTCCAAGATCAATAACTTTTGAGAGGGTGAAAAAACTCCTCATAGGCTTTATCTCACAACAGAATGAACCCTAGTTGTTATTGGATTAGCAGAGATATTATGCCTCGTGGACGCTGTTGCTCCTTCAGTAAAACCACAGAAATATATCAGATCTATTATGGTATACGGAAATGTGCCTCTGTTAATTCCATAATTTGTGATCTTTAAAATGTGAATATGTGTGCACTGTGAGTAACATACAGTATAACTGAACATTTCCCGTCCAAGATTCTCACTTTTTATTAGGACACTAGGGCGGCCCTCCTGCCATTTATTCGGAAAGGCTGAGTCCAAATACATGTCCAGATGCAGTGTATAGAGTTTCCCTGCAGTATCACAACATAACCTACTTTCCACTCTTTATACTTTCCATCAGGGACCAAAGTGAAGCAGCAGGTGATCCTCGGAGAACTCTACAGGAGGGTGAGTGCATTTTCCTTCCAGTTTCTTGCGGCGACATGCGAGCAACACCATCAGCAAGGGTTTATATGTCATATATTCCACACTGTTGCTGTTACTTGCATCAACACAAAGGAAGTGGGCGTTGAATTTCAGACTCCTGGAGGCCCCCAGGAAATTCCAAAATTCGTTAATCTCGGAGGCACTTGTGCATGAGAAACCTGCCAGAGTCAAACATTTGAGGCGTGTGCGTTCCAGGAAATCAGGCTTAATTATACGGTCCGTAAATTGAGTACCTCGAGCATGACTGGGTGCTGCAATCAGTATAGGTAAGGTGCGAAAATGTTTAGGCGACTCTGACGTAAAAGATTTGCCATAATCGTCATGTGAGAAAAGTATGTTTCTCGATAGATATTACGCCCTGCATGTTTCGGTCATTTTTGCAACACACGATGCAGCCTCACAGCGTTTTTATATTGGAAACCCTCCCATTACGCCTAGTCGTTTACCAACACCAGCCCTTAATGAGGTGGGCTCCAGCTAACGATCACAGCTTTATTAGAAGTCTGGATGTGAAAAGCGACTCTAGGGCAACAAAAAAAAAATCTGTGAACGAAAAAACAAAATGCTTATTTTTTTTTGGAAAGAAAATATTTTTCTCTGGCTTCGACTTTTGCGGGAGGAAGGGAACAATCCATCCATCATTTTGTCTTTCCCACACTTCCGGGGGAAATCAGCTGCGGCACGCGTGAAATGAATGACAAGTTTACTTTGATATTAGTAATTATAAGGGGGCGGGGACGAGGTGAGAGGAAAATTTCGTATCCGGGGGGGTTTTGGGACGTGAAATAATTACTGGACTCGCCCACGCAAAGGGGGAAACTTAATCTTTCAGGTAACAATATCGGCAGAAATGGGATTATACGAGCCGCGCGATAAAATGTTGGGGTGTTTTAGTAGAGCGACGTCATTGAACCAGGTAATTGGATTTGACTTTGCTGTCTGGTCCAATCATGCACCGCGTTTTAATACATACGCTGTGCCCTTTTTGAATCAAGATGACAAAACCAGAATGGATAGGGATCATCCTCTTTTTTTGTTAATGGTAACGAATCAAGTCTTGAATTGCTATTGACCGGATCGAAGAAGACGAAAAACTCCGCCAAGTCTGGAGGTCCCTTCGGTCTCTGTTTTCGATCAGAATGAAACCGGGCTCCGGGGTAAACAGCAAGAGATCAACTGGAGGAGAAATAAAGTAAAGGTCCTCCATCTACACTTGGGACAGGAAACGAATGGGGCCTCGTCTCGTGATATCGCATTACAACTCCTTTTTATAGTAGAGCACTGCAGCTAATAACAACTACTGTTGTGAGAGTTGACAACTAATATTGACGCATGAAATGTAAATAAATCACTATTTCCAGTATGAAAGGCTTACCTTGACGTGGGGTCATTCCGCTGTGGCTGGGTGTCACCTGTCGTCTCCATTGTAAAAGCTGGTTTGAAATTTGGACGTGATAAATAATTACACGTTTGATGGCCAGACAGGTAAGGGACAGGTGCCAAAAATCCCGCGGGTTGGTCAGCAACAATACAAAGATTGACGGCAAAGGTTAATAGGGATTATTGGCGGTTTCATGCTTGAAAACACTTAACTACATTTTATTTTCCGACGGTACAATGAGTTTTGTACGTATTCTACTTGTAGAACATGCACGCGAGATCATTGACTAACAACTATTAATACTTGTCTCCTCCTGGGAGACTATTAATAATAAGTCTACTTTAAAAATGATAAAAATGCCAGCAGCTGTTAGTTCAACAATCTGTGGCCATTTTTATAGCCTAGCATTAGAGCCAGCTTGGACGTATTTTTGTAGAAAATGTCACACATTTCCTGGACCTCTTCTCTTCCCTTGACCAACGCTCCGTCCACCAAAATATTTACCCGAAGGTTGTTCATGTACGTTGAGGCCGTGACTGCAATTCCTGCGAAGGCATCAAATGACACGAATGCATAACTTACAATCGAGATGGTGTCACCTTGCATACTAACCAGTCTTATCTCGATGCATCGAGGTGAAGAATCCATCCACGAACTTGCGCCCTTCATACTCCAACTGCAATCCTCTTCCAGGGATGTAACTGACCAGTGCAAATGCGTCTAAGTAACTTGCGAAGTTTCCATAAACGGATATCGGCAGTATGTACCCCAAGGCCTTCAGGAACCAGAACATAGTCAGCGCCTCGAGAGACTGCTTCATGTTGGCCACCATCTTCTGAGTGTCTCGTAATCTGGACAGCGGATCCATGGCGCATCCAGAAAACGGAATGAGGACACCAGTGAAGTTGTGTGTGATAATGTCGTCACCTTTGGACGGATAGGCCAAGGACAATCCGCTGTGGATGATCCCAGGGCAGAAGTCTCGCTTCCTAAAGAAGTCTTGGAGAGTGGCTCCGACTGAGGAGAGAACCACGTCCGAGAAGTTGCATCCAGCCTTTCGCTTGATGAACCTGATCATTTCGATGTCCAGGGACACTGTGCACAATATCTTGTGTCCGTTCAGGGATGGGAGACGACTCGAGTTCCAGAGACGCCTGGCGCAGAAGGGAGCCAAGGTCCATGGGATGTTGAAGATGGATGCTGAGTGGATAAGGAACATCTTCCACATCGGGATGGACGGCAGAGGGGGAATCGGGTCGTAGTCTTTCTTGCTGCCCAGGAAATATCTGGAGCGGATTTATAATAATATGGAAAATTATTCAGTAAATATTCTGAATAAGACGTGCTTGAATATAAGCCACATCATGGCCACGTCGGGATTTGATTGAGACTGATCATCATGGATGCAGATTATTGACCAAGAGGGAGTAATGCAAGTGGGCAGCCTTTATGCCAGGCTATTATATTACTCGTAAAATTTAGTACGACACTAACAAGCTGATATGAAATAGCAGGGGGTTGAGCCGTTTGATGCTTCTTCCTGCGGATCATATCCCGAAGACTAATCCCGTGTTATGAAGGCCACACATTCCATAGCTTCAACCTTGAGCATCGGTTATAATATTTTATTCATTTAATTTTATGTGAAGCGACTTTTTTTTGTGTTGCCATAAGCGACTATTGCGTCGAATTATTACTAACTTAGCCTATCTCGCTTTACCAAAATGTAAACAAATGACTGTACAATGTTGCATGTTTCCCACAGAAAGTCATGTCCTCCATTCGATATCGTGTCGCTTAAAATATCCATTGCAAAACTAAGGGATGGCATGTCATAAATAGCACGGGTATTTCTCATTGCTTCGGGCATAATCTTTTGATGCGAATAAAATGGAAAGTAGTTATACGAATATGATTAAAATAAACTCACCTGTTGACGACTTTGACCAACGAAATGGCGTCCCCCACGCTGTGGTGAGTCCTCAGAAAAAAACACTCCTTTTCTGACACGCCAGGCTTGCCCACCTCGTCGTCGAACACAAATTTGGGCACGTAGTTGACCTCCCACATGGGCTGACCTTTCGGGAAGGCCCGGTTGTGTACTCTGTCTCCGTACAGCTGCAGCACCTCCGTCTGAGTGTACGTCTTATCCGGATCGACCCCGTCCAACACATACCAGTGATTCCGGAAATGGAAGTCCTCCTGATCCTTCCAAAAGAAATAGTTGTAGATGGTCTCCGGGTACGACACGTACGATGTCTGCGGGTACTGGCTCTTGAACACCATCATCATGCGGTGTAGCTCGTCGACCATGTTCGGGTCTGAAGCACCGCCTACGACGGCGACGGCGGTCGCCACTGATCGACTCGTCTCTTGGTCGTGCATGAAGTACGTGGCCATACCGGTCACCTGCTTCCTCTTTACTCCGTACTCGACCCACACCAAAAACCGGCATATGATCCAGTAAGGTAGAGAGATGACCAGCATAGGAATCAGTACCAGACACCATCCTAATATGTTGAAGATGACCTGTACCGGAGCCAAAAGAAGCCACCTGGTCTCTCCCATGTTCGAAGACAAACTAAACTTTCGAAAAAACAGGTTCGTCGCTCTTATATGTTTAGGTAGCTTTGAGTCAAGGACTCTGAGAGGAACCTTGGAGGCGATCAGGTTCTAACGTCGTGGTAAGGACGCTGATCTTCAGGTCTCACAAGTGAAGCTGTATAATAAACCCCTCGAAATTGTGACCTTCAACTCTCTCTCCTGCGTGAGCGCGTCTTTTTTTAAAAACATCCATCTTCCTGAATGACAGCAGCGCATATTAGTCAACAGCTTGCGGCTATTGAGTGCAAAAGTGCAGATGCTTGTTTACATCTCAGGTGTACTATGCAACATGATGTTTGTTGCAATTAGGATTTTTAAAGAAATACTTGTATTAGTCAGACACATTTTTGAGAATAACTCTGAGAAGATCTTTAGCCTGCAATAAAATGGGATTAAATGGGTCAAAATTAATGGCAATGTAAGCTGGGAAATCATTACAATGCAAGGCCTGAATTATTCTGCGGAAGTAGCTAATAATTTAGATATGGTCTAAAAGTAACTGCGTAATAAGGAAAAAAAATATTGCTAATTTAAACTTATCTCATATGATAATAATCCAATTCCGGAAATAAATGTCTGATTTGAACATTTGTAGTAACATTTTGTGCAATTTTGTCAAATTTTTTTTTTGGTTGCTAGAGTTTGCCTTCGTATACATTTTCAGCTTTTTCCATGAACATGGCACTTAAAATATTGCTGTGCAATCTGGGCATAATTAGGGCGAAGTGTCAGGTGTTGACAAGCGCGGCGGTGTGATGCCGGACAGAGCCAAATCATGCAGTAGCACTTTGCATTAATGAGGTTGAGATTAGCGTCGGGCACTTTACCGTTGATTCAGTTAGCCTGGATTTTCTTTATTCGAAGAGAGCTGGGCTGGATGGCATTTCCAACATTTCGCAACCCCCCCTGGTTGAGTTGCAAGAAATTGCGAATGGGGACGAGAAAAAGGGATTCGCAGAATGAACTATTCGCGAGGTCACCTGCTTGTAAGAGTAATAAACATTTCTTTGTAGCCTTATAGTGAGTAATACGGTGGTTGTGACTTGTGACAAACTGTGACATAACTTTATGAAGTCATCGTGGGCTTCTTTTAACAATTGCCTAGTAATGCCAGTTACTTAACTTGTTACTGAAGAGTGTGGCCTTGAGCAAGCATGGTATCGGTGCGGTACAAAGAACTCTGGAGTCTAGTGCATTGCCTCGTTACTTTTTGTCACTGGCGTAGGACCTGCCTTTTTCGCAAATGATGTACTGGAAAAAAATGTTGTTTCCTTAACAAGAGTATCCTACAGCGTAGTCGTTGATTTGACGTGTTTGTTACACCATACTGGAGGGTTGAAGTACTGTAACTGTAAAAAGGGAAGAGGACACTGCAAGGCGATTTAACGCCTAGCCAGGGGATAAAGCTGTTTTGAAACTTGTCTTTGATGAATTTTTATTACAATCTAGATTGAAAAAAAGCACAATTCCGTGTCCAAAGTATTATTCTACAGTTTGATTAAATTGCGCATTTTTTCTAAATTAATAAAATTGAATAATTATCACTTTCAGAATCACAGAAGGTCAAACACCTCAAAAGGGGACAAATTATGAACTTGTAATTAATGCGAGAGAATGCAAACAAAAGTGGACCTATAACGTGTTGATATCACTGGCGCCCACGTTGTGATTTCTTTCTCAGAAAACTGTATTATTGGTTTCATGGTGGGATTTTCCATTACCGTCACCAAAGTAAACTAGAAACTTGTTGACCTCCCTTTGTGGCCTGCTCCTAAAATCCTGATTTATAGCTATACCCTTATAATAGCATCTTTGTTCGTAATTTTAGAGCGATCCTACTATTTACTGTCGCAATATTGTCGTATTAAAAATAATGTTCATATAGGTAAATAATAAACATGGGAATTCCGGATCAGAAATATTAATGTCATGATTTCTGCTAAAATTAAACCGGACAGAACGTAATTGCTCAAAGTGTATAACTTATGCGTAATTAAATATTAACTTTCCTGCATCATATAAAATATTATTATCGTGCACTTCTCTTTTATGCTTGCCAGATATGTGCAAGAGATCAAAGGTCAGCGACTCTCTTGACGTCATAGCCTTTGTTTCAGGGGGGGGTGAGTGCTAAATACCTTTTCATCATCTTGAGGGCTTAAGAAGAAGAAAAAACTTCTGCTGGCAACATAATTGTAGGCATTTATCATCTGGTCCTCGCAAGGTCGATAATGCCCAGGGCACTCGACACTGACTATTTACTCAAAGTACAGTAACATATTCTCGTTTGTATGTGACGTCGTTGCTAGCACAGTACAGTACAGTAGCATACATGTTTTTCGTTGCGCTACTAGGTTTTTTTGAATATTTACAGGATCAACCTTCTCTAAAGAATATAAGCAATAGTATCGATATAGAAATCAGATTTCAAAATGGATTCTATAATTGTAATGGAGTCTTGTTATTATTACTGGGCAAAAATGGGAGGTAATAATAATAGTTAAAATATTTGTTATTGGAAAGTTGGTGAGAAATGTCAATCAAAATCCAAATGACTTATCGGCAATTTTTTGATTAAATTTTGAGTTCCTAACTTGACTTTTGAGTTGCCATTCTGTTTCTCTTCCACTATAAGCTCCAATAACCAGAAAAAACAAGTTTAGTATTTTTAGAAGGGAATATTAAGGCGTAGGTTACAGGCCTGATTTATTTTACTAACACTTTCTAATTACTATGCGAAAGAGCTGCTTTTAGAAATGTGTTTCCTGCAACATGCTAGTAAACACCATATACAAGTACAAGTACATGCACGGCTTCAAGGTTAGTCTGTGACGTAAATGCAATGATAGGTTTTTTGCTCCATGTTGAGGTAGATCGGGTAAAAAGTGTGTCAGGGAAAAATTCACATACCGCAACATGAAAACCTGTTCTGCAAGTTTTTACTGGAGCTCCAAGGATCCTTGGTCGTAGTTTTTACAGCGTCAACTATTAACTCAAGGTGGCATGAAATGACGTACAATATTTAATTGCAGCAATATTTGTATTTACAGCCTACTCCATTCTGTCACTGACTCACTGGACAGTACAAAAAAAAAATTGACGCGTTTTTTTTGAGACGCACATCTGCTGCAGAGAATTTTCCAGAGTACGACCTTGGCAATGACATAGTACAAGGAACTCCAGCCAATGTTTTCTATATAATTAGTTACCAGAGGCTCACAAAGGAGTTGGTCGACTCTATACCCCTGTTCAAAACCTTGACCTGTAAAAAAACCAGGGGAAAAGTTTCTCCCACCCTTGGAATGTTGTATGTTAACGAATAATAATGAAGCATCCTTTTAAAAAAATAAAGCAGGAAAAAGCCACTTAATTACAATGTACAAGGAAGACATTACGCTGTACCGTTAGGTCTAGAATCAATGAAGAACAATAACAGTTATTTTTCACTTTGTATGCTGACACCTTTCAGCAAGTCATAATGAGTTTACAAAATTTTCGTTCCTCTTTGAATCATTTATATAATGATTACAGTTTACCAGAACGTTACGCTTGCAATAACCTTTCTACAGAAAGTATAGCCTACAACAAAAACAGCGAGTATATGTAAGTCAAGTGATAGTTGTTCCAAGTGCTACAACTTGCTCCCTTGACATTTGGCTTCAATTATGGCGCATGATTATTACAGTATATGCCTATAGATCTGGGAGAGATTGAGATTGCCTCATTTCCGATGCAATTTTTCTCCCTCTCAATTTTGGTCCACTCCTGCTATGAAATCCGGCGTACAATACCTTTAGGATCTGAAGATCCGGTCGCCGAACACGGATTTATAAAATCAATCTCATTTTGTTGTCCAAGAAGGAGCCACAGTCACGCTCATTAGCATGCATTAATGAAGCTTCGAAAGCGGCGGTTGTAATGCTCCGATCCGGTGGATTCATCCAGGGTTTAAATCGGAGAGCTATATCCAAGGGAGTCTCTCGCTTTATATCTATTGCAGACGGCGCAAAATAGATCTGGCGGAAAGGAATACTAAGGGAGAAAGTCCCTGTCGTATAGTAATCACTTCATGAAACACTGTGGTGTGCAGCAGGTTTACACGGAATTACAATTAAGTACTCCTCCAATGCGCTTTGTCTCATTTGGAGCTCCAGAAGCTTCCTCATTAGTTAGCCTGGAATTTCACCAACGACAAAAAAAACTATTCGAACAACACAAAATTAACATCATCACAAATCCAGTTGTTTATTTGCGCACAATATATAACAGCATTTTTTTTACCTTATTAGAGTACAGCAAAAATTGAGCTGGTTTTGAGATCTTATGTACAGTGTTCATATAGAGAAAATGGGCAGACATTGTTCAGTGTAATAAATTAACACTAAAGGACTATATGATCGAGGTTGCTTTTTATTTTTTTTAAATATTTTTCATTTTATTTTTCTAGGAGACAATCATGTATACACGAGACCCGTGACAAAATAGTTGTAATATTATTATATTATAATATGTATATGTATACCCAGCTTATACCTTAATTGACGGGAAACATAATGGTTGGTTTTCTCAGTCTTCCCTTCGGTTCATTTCTCCCAGGGCCCAACCACAACGACTCATAAAGACCTCTTAAGCCAATGACGTGCACGGCTTAACGGGGGCTCATTGGACTTTATGCGCCGTGAACTACAGTAAACTAATTTTTTGGTATTTTTTTTTCTTCCTCTCCCTCCTTACTTTCCTTCCATGGCAGGAGGGAAATACATCGACCTCAATCTGGTGGTGTAAAAAGAGAGACTATACAGTTCAACAGAGACTAGTAAATCTGACCAGCAGGTGATTTAGTTTAAGCATATTCCGGAAATATACGCCTTAATTGGGTCCGACGGGCCATAAATCTGACTATATAGTTAACCTCTCGCATACAGTGGTGGATTTAATGGCGATTAGACTGGCTCGCTGATTGGAATTAAAAATATAACACTTCTTATAGAGTGGGGTTTGCTATAGTCTTAGCAGTTCTGCAGGGGATTTCATAGTGATCCAGAGAGAGTTCTATCGTGAACTTGTGAAGTCCAGAGAATCTCTTTTATACTGTAGCGATGCCGTTTGGTCCCCGCAGCTTTGTTAAGAAACATAAGGTGACCCAGGTACTTGCCTGTTGACATATGCTCGTTCGATTTAAATATAAATTTAATTAAGGACAGGAAGCAACGTTGCCCTGGTGATGCTCTTGATCAATGTTAATTATCTCAGCAGCGATGGTACGGAGACCAAATGACACATCTTGACAAAGTGATCCTCTGAAGCTTGAATTATTATGAAACATCCTGCGTAGCAATAATTCTATATGAAGGTTAGTGGTCTACTAAGAACAACCGTGAACTGGAGGAGATTTGGTGCTATCGATATTTTTTTTCCAGTGCCATAATTAAGACGTTATGCTATAGCTGGTTACAACACCAGGTTGATAATGAGTCTTTGAACAATGTCAACTAAAATTATACAACAGCATGAAAACAACGAGATATTACTTTAGTCAACATCCTGCAATACATCATAATTTTTCAAACTTAGACTTAAAATATTACTTTCAATAATTGAATTGTGGCTGACGGGTACATCCATGCTCATCACCAGTTTGGTGTAAATAGTCACTGTCTTAGCTTCATTAGAAGCGTCGATATATCCGATGCTATAGTACAGAGTACTCTCTGTTGAAAAAATTTTTTTGATGGTCCAATTTTTGTGGTTCCTTCTCCACGAAGAGCGTGATTCCATAGCTCGAGGGAATAATTAAGCTTCGCTTTTTATACAAACGTGACTGATCACGCCTCCCAAATAATGAACAAAATAGCAGGGACTGAAGTTCTACATGATGCCCATTTCATCCGAGCCTGGAAAATAAGAGCACATGAAAAAAATATATTAAATCAGCAGAACACACGCCAAAACTGACACTAGATCTATATCAAACAGTACATTAAAACTCTCTTTAAAATGTGCATCACGAGCATACAATTTTTTCTCTAATTGTGATTGAGGCTGTGGGTCATGCCATACAAAATTATCATTATAAAAGTATAATTAAATTTTCCATACAGATTGATCCTATTATCCCCGTGGTTTATTCAAAAGAAATGTTAAAATTATTCAATTAGTCTAGCTTAATCATTGGATTTTTTTTTCGGACACAGACGTGGACATGCAAGTTACGTCATAGCCATGCAGACGAATCAGAAATGACCTTTCTCTCTCAAAATGTTTAACCAATAATTGGGTTGAAATATCCGTACAGTTGGCGACGCAGAGAAGTTCCGACTGGATTTGAGCGAGCTTCCATGCAGGAAGCCTATCGACCGGACTGATTTATGCCGAGTGTCTGTAATTAGCAACCTCCATTATTTATAATGAAGCCTGAAGACTCCAACTTTTTTTACCTCTTCTTCATTCGCTTATTTACCGCCGGAATAAATGACTTTGGGTTTTCGTATAGTTTCTTCGCCGCTTTGTGTATTGACTACACAAGAATCAATTAGTGCATCAGATCGAACTTGCTTTATATATAGCACGCCGAACTTGCCATTATGTAACTCTCCTGGTGCGAGGATTCCAAAGTTTTGAGTTGCAGCCATAGTCTACAGCTTTCTCGTTGATTAACGGGGCTGATGAAAAGCCCTTTTGATGTGAACTCTATACGCCCTACTTGCTCATCCTTTTTTTTATTTATTCCCCAATCCCAGATCTGTCTCTCTGGACATCAAAGGCCGAAATTACAGCGATCAGTCGCATTTGTATGACCAAGTGATTCTACATACATGAAAGCAAACCTTTAGAAACACACACACACACATGTCATTTGTTTGAAAAATGTATGTCGTGTAATCAGGTTGGCATTTGAGGTCCATCAGTTGCCCGACTTTTTGCAATTTGCGGTATGTTACGTAAGTTGGCACTAAATAACGGCTCAATTTTTTTTTTGCGAGCCAGTTAATCTTCGTTTGTTTTTTGGTCGACGGGCCAAACGCCCATATATCACCTCACGCTGAAGTTGGTACAAGGACGTATAAAATCCCTCGCAAATATCTACAACTCTATAAAGTATATACCCCGCTCCTTCCTCTCCAAGTTTGCAACCCTTTCCCCGTCTCCGTATATGTGAAAAATTGCTTCCAGCGCCTCTTTTTTTGAGAAGGAGCCTTTATTATTTTGAAAGTTGGATAGATGATCGAGATAGAGCGATTTCCTGACTCTTGCCAAAGAGAAACGGCTCATCGCGAATTAAAACCCTCCGACAAAAATAATTACTTTGGAAGTCAACGCCGCGCCGTCGGATGAAATGATCGCCAAAGCTTTTCCCTAGTCACAGAATCGCGTGCACGAAACTTCATTAGATGACTTAAGTGGAAATGGCATTCATATTTCGCACGAACCGCATTGTCAAGACAGGTTATGCAACTTTATGGAGAGCACACACTTTGTGTTAGGGCAAGTTGTTTGTGACAATTATAAAATTATTGCAAAGCTCTCATTGAATTGCCTGTGGGCCTCTGTGAATTGACTTGTTTTCCGATACTGTCTTGAGGCGATCGCTGGTTTCAGATTGATCGTTTGAAATGCCGATGCTCCCGCAAGTTCCTTTAAAAAAAAGTCAGGTACATTATTTGACGTACAGGAGCGAGGTAATTAGTTTTAGTCTACGGTGCACTGTACGGCACCACGGGTGTATTTAAAAGTCGATCGGCTGCCAAGGCACCACCGTCTGCACTTCAAGCTCTCACATCAACTTGATTTTAAGGTCACGGTCAGAAAATATCATTCTAGTAATAAGATCAGCTTATATTTTATTACCACCTTTATTTCTTCCGCAGTACAAAACCGCAACAAGAACAAGGGAGGAAAAATCGGTAGGCAGGTGCTAAACCTTATGGCAGCAATGCTCACGATTTATGGACAAACGAGGGATAAACATGCGAGATAAGAAAATTTCCCTTGGGGAGGTTGCCCGCCTGCAATATGACACATAGGACTACAGGAGGATAAGAGGGTAATAGAAGAAAAAAAAGGGAAGGAAGCTGCGGAGGAAACGAGGGCATAAATTGGACGAGGATATTGAAAGACGACCGGATTTATTGCGGTCAATAAGAATAGTCTTTTGTGACTCGAGCGTAAATTTAAAGATCGGGCTTGGGTCTCTCCGGGAAGCGAAAACAAATCGTTGTATAGCCCATTATTGTTGAGGAATCTGAGGTTAGAGGAACTTGCTGCTGCATTTTTTTAAAAAATTATTGTTCCAATCTCGGCTCGCATATCTGCGTTGGCATCGCACTACACTAAAGGGGATTATGGGGGGGAGGAGGATCGCAATTACTTGCTTTCGCATTTTTGGATGGGCCATATCAACTTTAAAAACTTGCAGATTAATTTGTTTCGTAGGTAATATTTCACTGGGTCGAAACCCGAACTGGGCGAAAATAAATGGAAAAGTTCGGGAGGTAATTTACCGCGGCTTGAAGGGTTTGCTCGCTTCCGAAGTAGAGCAGTAATTACCCAGTTCATGGCACTAAAAGGTCAAATTTTTTTGAAACAAATTTGGCAATTTTTTGGGGGACCAATTTTGCGCCGGAAATGGGAAGAGGGTCGGGCGCACTAAAGATCGTATAACTCGGATAAAAACAAGGTATTTACAAAACAGTCCCATTAGGAGCAGTAATTAAACAGCTGTGCTTTGCTAGGAGGAAGTAAAAGCATGGCATTAAATCACAAGAGAGCGTAGTTTTCCGGGGACGGGGAATATTACGGAGGACTGGAAAATACTTTCCAGCAATAATCTGGAAAAAAACGCCCCGTTTCTGTTTGTTGTTGTTTTGACCACTGCTTTGTTGACACTTGCCTTTGAACCAATACGCGTTATTGCCTAAATGGATCTGACCTATTAGAAAAATCCGGTTTCACAACACTCGATACACGGTATTGAGTCAGGTGATCGATTTTGCTCAATTACTGGATTATACTGAAAGTTAAATAACCCGAGTGGCCATCAGCCATTCGGGGGTTGAGTTTGCGTACATGTCAGTGCCAGATGACACGAACATCGCCGTAATTCCCCCATTGAAATTGTTGCCCAACATGCCTCATGCGGAACATGCTTTTATCTGCATGTTGTACATAAGTGGTTATAGAAAGCACAGTTTTATTAGGCACTATATTTTACAACCCGCAAGAGTTACATCAACTCTAATTAAGTAGAAACTATATCCCATTACGACTGTATTGTGAAAATGTGTATTGAACTCGTTTTCTGCTCTGATCATGCCAACACCATATGACGCAAATTAAAGTCGAGTCTATACAGTCTGTCCTGATAAAAGGACGAAGACTTATCAGTATTTTTGTTAACGTGGCAGGAAATTGGTTTCACTTTTTTTTTAGATTGTCTTGAAAACTTTGGGGAGAGAGACATAAACTGAAACTTTTTTTGCCCTATAACAGGCATCTTCTGAAGGAGTTGATTGCACAACTTTACGGCTTTAATGTACTGCTTACAGTTCAGATTGGAAAACGAAGGGGGATATTATTTTTATCGGTGCCAATTAAGTATATTTGAGAGAGCTTCGTACATTTTGTGCAGTAAGGATTCTGATAACAAGTTTGGTTAGTTAATTTGCATGAGTCTAGACAACTAAGGCCACGAGGCAATAATTGATCTCTTGTTGTGACATTGAATATGTGTGAATTGTGCCACAAGCTGATCATTAAGAGTGTGACCTTGCGCAATGGATCGTATATGGTGTCGACTATGTACGTGGTTTATTATTGGCTACAATTTTGCGAGACACTCGTTAGTCCTTTGACCTTTTCTACCGTCATAATCGTGCCATAAAGGGCCAGATTGGTAAGTCATTGCCACGGGCAAAAAATAGTAACAAGTTGCATATTTCTGGCATGTAATTTCTCGCGAAACACATCCTGCGTCACTCTGACGCTAGGAACGGAAAAAAATAATTACTATTTTGGAAAATGAGTAATTGAAACGCATCTTGGCGGCAGCTTTGCGAAGATTCCCGCAAATTGCGCCATTATTCTTCATTTAAAATTCAATCTGGCTGCCTCCCGGAGATTCACATGGCCTTACCCCTCCGTGAAATATTAAGTCCCTTAATAAAACGTCACGCCCTTGCACGAGTTGAATCCAGAAAAAAATACGTGCAATTTCAAACTTCTAATATCTGAAGGGACTAGTCAAAATCCGGATCTTGTTTACCTTTTTTTTTAAAAAAAAGGGCAGAGTTTTTCTCCAGGTCCGAATGGCAGCCAGTAATGTTACTTTTGTGTAAGTCAATGCCTTGCCTTGGAAAGCACTCTCTCTCTCTTTAGCAGAAGCTGAAAAGGATTCGCGGGTTCCTTCTATTCGCGACTAAGCTTCAGATTAAATGAATTTCCAGCATCGCCTCGAGACAATGCATTTTGCCTACCCTTCATCAACTTTACTATTACTGCAAAGCCCTTTACTAGAATGGGGCTTACGGAGAATATTACGCCGGGACAAAGGCGAGGAAAAGAACCTATTTGCAGAAACGCGACGAGACTGCGGAGGGGCTCCGTAATTTGGATTTGAGTTATACATGTGTACCTTCACGTAGTAATCGCACTGGACCGGACCTTGATTACTTTGGGCTATGCGGCTGAGGATCTGACCTCACATCAGGCTATAAAATTCGATAGCAATTATTATTACAGTGGGTCAAGTCGCTTGCAACAGCTTGCTGGTCAAATCTACATGATTATAGGAAACGTCAATTGCATATGGATATAATAACTAACATTTTATGACGTTTAAAACAAGGCTGGGTGTGAGCATTAATGCGAGGATATTCGAAAGTAATAAGCGGCCAGAAAAGTCCAGAAGCAAGTTTATGACCTCCCCTGGTACGGTAATTACCACAAGATGGTGCAAAAAAAAGTGAGCGATATTTCCTGCGAGAATAGGCCCAGTGTCCGACATATATTATCAGGAAAAGGAAAGGGGACATGGTAGGCGTAACCCCCCATCTTTTGTCTTCCACAGGCTGTTTGTGGTGGCCCCCAGAAGGGTTGTATGGTGAGGGTTTTTGAGTGGGTGTGGTGCGGTAATGGCGCTGAGTTGGCGCCAAGCCCCTGCTGGTGCTGAGGGATTGAAGTCCTTTCCTCCGCCCGCTCATGTCCATTCAGTTCCAATCCTTTTTGTAATGTCCACCCAACCACCCACCGAACCCTGAGACTAATTATTATTCCCGAAAGTTCTGTGAACACTCACGAAATATCAAATATACCATCAAACGGTGTGAGATTGTGCCAGTGCATTTTTGGACGACAGTGCGCCCTGTACTAGCTGCAAGCGAATTTAGGCATGTTTTACTACGTTGAGGGGTGGTCAAGGTTGGCAATGACAAGTAAAATTTGTTATATGGCGCATTGTTGTCCAAAAAATGCTCTGACACAATCTCACCCCACCTGGCACAATCTCACCCCAATTGACGGCATAACATACAACTTATTATACTCCAAATCCCCCCCTCTCGTCATAGCTGAGTTATGAAACGACTTTCCAACAGAATTTACCCTGCAGCAACTGCTTTTGTCGACGTCTACATAATTAAGTCACACGATCTTGACTTTTAACTGCCTGACGACGAAACCAGTCTGGAAATGATAATTTTTTGTAACGCAATTTCCGCCACGTTGTCCAGGGAGAGCGTCGAGCCGTTTTTGGCGAACGTCGAACAAAAGGCGGGCCTGCTGACGTTAAGGTAGATTATGGGTGCAAGGGATGGTGGGTGATGGTGGGGGGGCATAAATGAATTTTGCGCCCTCGAGGGGCACTTGCCCGTTGAAGTCATTATCGGAGCGAATTCCCCCAGCAGAAAATATATAAGCGAGAGGCTGTGCTCCGAAACCGACGCAAAAATAATGCACAAATGTTTTTATCACAGTCGTCAAACGGGGCAGATGAGAGAGAAAAGGATGGAGCCCCCTGGAGGCGATTTCTTTTCTATTCAGTGTCTCTATTTTCTGAGGGCAGCAGCAACCCCATCTCCTTTTTATCATCTTTCTTTCTTTTCTTAGAGGCTTTCAGTGGCACAAGATCCGAGCCAAGAAAGCCATCCGGATTGTATCGACACTCTTTTTTTTCTTCCTCTTTCTCTTCCACTCCTCCCCATCGGTTTGCCTTTCGTCCCTTGAGTACGTCTAACCGACTGGAAAATGGTCCTAGAGGTTCCCCCGAAACTGAGCGAAATCTACGGCATCAAACGATATAAAATGCGGGCTGGAAAACTATGTTAGCTTCATGGCATAGGGTGATACTTTGGTAGAGTTAAATTTTGGCTATAGAGCTGTGTGATTTTTTTAAATCTACATTTTTTTCGATAGATATTGGGCATCAATTTTTGTTTAAAATGAAATTTTGGTTATAGTCCGAACCTACAATCAGTTAAGGATTTTATGACTCTCCATGTCCGTACCTGCTGATATGGTCCATCGAGAATTACCAGAGTCCTTTTACCGTACACAGCAAAAATAATTCGATTATTCCGAACAATGTCACGGCAAATATAACTGGATGTCGTAAAGCGGTTTATTACTATGTGATGACCCGTAAGTGGCACTAAAAAGGCGAAAATAACGCACTGTTCGTCGACTGCGATATTTCGACAGGGGCTTGATCCGGAACTGCTTGATCACTAAGCTGTAAAAACCCGGCAGCTTTACGGGCACACGTTGACACACGCCCACACACCCACACATGCTGGCTGGGCATTAAAGTGCTAATAAAATTATGTGCCTCCATTCCCCTGAACACAGTGACCCCCTGCGGTGGGGAACATTTGGACATAAAAAAATATTTGTGCACCAGAATATTCCGGGGGTCCCGAGACATATCCCTGCGACACGACATTCTCATCCTTCATAATGCATGTGTCCGGAACTGTAGGTCGTGCAAATTGCACGGGATAATTTTGCATAATAATGCACCGTGTGTCCAGAGGGGGTCAGAAGGTCTTATCCTTTCTTGTTTGACACGCTTGTATCCTGGGCACAGCACCGGGGGGAAAAAAACTGCCGAGCAATTATTTGATATGGAATGATCATGGATGAAATGTTGACTGTTTTCGTGCGCGAGTAGGTCATGAATAGGAAACGACCTGGCTGGATGACTGACCATAATTCATGCGTCGAAATGACCCTGCGCGACCTTGATCCGGGTGTGGCAGCCTTGGCACTAAAACGACATCAAGAACCTGAACTCTCTGAATTATTAAGCAGCTTCTCCGCTGGATGTATATACGAGCAGCTCTCTCTCTCTCTCTATCTCTCTCTCTCTCTCTCTCTCTCTCTCTCTCTCTCTCTCTCTCTCTCTCTTAGGACTTGATTATAATGCCGAAATGTACACAGCAGCACCAACACTCCGGCAGAAAGTCTCATTGGAATTCTCCAGGGTGGCAGCTCAGCTTGGAAAGTCCTGGAGACTGCAGTTACGTACTTTGTGACATGCTTGGACCAGTTGGTCCGTGGCAGATTGGAGTTTGCGGAAGTCATGTTTGGAGCTTGACATGCTTTGCACTGAATGAGAGCAAGGTTTGCTTAAATTGTGGCAAGGAATATAATGGACTGATGAAGACAAAAAAAAAGTTTTGGAATAGTTTCATCCCAGCATGCCGGCGCTAATTTGTGTTAACTAAAAAAAAGCTGCGGCGGCGACACATTTTTACATGCTATAATATTATTTTCCCAACCGTCGTTGTGACTTCAGCGATACTTTAAAATGCGAAATGACAAACGGGCGCAAAATTACACATTGTTGTGCGGAGTTCCGTTAAGCGGTAAATGCAAGTAAAACCACTGCGCAGTGTGCGCAGTGCATATCCAGTTTTTTTCGTTAGATGGTTTCCATGTAAAACCGTGGGTCGTTTTATCCTCGCGCACTTTATGACATTCCGACAATAATGTAAAATTTAGTTTCACAGTTATCTCCATCTGCAAGTAGTTTGTAGCTTCATTGCGATAAATATATAGGCCATGGCGCACTGTACGGACACAACAAGAATACGCGCGGCTAAATTTTTAACACCGTTTCAGCAAAACAGCACGCGTGTAGGTCACATGTATAGCCTGTGCTTCCCGCGACTTTTATAGCCGCCATAATCGCAATGGTCTATCGAACAGTCCTTCTTAATATGTATGGTCTGACTTCCTTTTAAAGGCTAGAACTGCTCTTTAAACAGTGTGAGCCTGCTTTAAAAAAATTACTTCAAATCGAACTATCCCCCCCTATTCACTCCATCTGACTCAACACGAGTCCAGCACCTGCTGCGCGAGTGAAGATTTCAAGCCTGGAGCAATTCCCATCAATCGGATAATACTCGCCTGACACCCGAATTTATGAAGGTATCCTACCGAGGTGATGACGTGCCCTCTTTTAAAGGACCTTTTTTTTCTTCTTCTTCTTCCTATCTATATATATCCGGAGGCCATCCTGACAAAGCGCAACCGATGCACAAAAGCTCCCTCGATTTTTTTAAAGTACAGAAAGACTCCCCAGAAGCACGTTATGTGTCGGAGATCCTTCCCGCTCCTCTCTTATTTAGCTTTCTTTTTCCTTCAGGGGCCAGTTTTTAGGCCACTCCTACCCCTAACCCCAGCAGGGTTTTTTTCTCCTTCTTCTTCCATCACTATTCGGTTGATGGATGGAAAGCTCTCGGTAGTTTTTTTTTGCGAGGGGTTAGATGGCGTAGTGGAGTTTGCTGTATGGACCAGGGGGCTGACGATTTTTCCCAGCCGGTGAGGCCTTCCAGACGTGGCATTAATTGGGCAATTCTTCATCAACAGGTCCATCGTGCGGAAAGTGAGAATGACCAGTAGCACCACTTTGCTCCAAGTGCTAGCCTCATATTTTTGTTACAGCTGTGTGCAGCTGGACGACTTAAAATAAGTATGGAACGTGACCTAGTTTTTACTTACTTGAAGTGTGTCCCTTCAATTGTCCGGAAGCTGTAACAGGACACAACGAAGAACTGTGGCGCACACTCTTTCTGTTCAGTCCTTAGTCTACGTGAGTTCCTGCTGCAGATGCAGCTGCACCGTGTCGTTTTGGGCCGAGTACGTGGCGATGGGTGCGACTTCGTTGGTGTCCGTTGGCGACGACGGTTGTGACTGCGGTACCGGTATGATTGTGGTGCCGTCGATCTTCTCCTGGCAGTCTGGTTTGGTTGAGTCGTCGTTCGGCGGTGTGGTTGTGTATGTGGTCCGGATTGAGTTGGTCTGCGTCGGAAGCAGCGATTCCTGCAGTGTCTCGTTACCGTTGCAGGTCCGTTCCGACCTCCAGGCACCGCTGGCTCGAGATTTCTGCGTAGGCCGGTTGTCGAAGCAAGGCAGGACCTGCTTGAACTCCTTCCTGAAGTTCTCGTTGAGCCAGGCGTACAGGAAAGGGTTGTAACAAGTGGAGCTCATGGCCACCGCGTGGGCCATGAAGAAGCACAGGTTGTAGTACTTCCACTCTCCGGCCGGAATGTACACGTCGTTCAGTAGGTTGACCACGTTCAGGGGCAGCCAGGACATGCCGAAGATGGTGACCATCGCGATCAGCATCCGGTTGGTGCGACGTTTCCTCTCCCTGTCAGCCTCTTCCTTTCTGGAGCTCTTGGCACCTGGTTTGGCCTTGGCTCGATCCGAAAGCTTGAACGACACCTTCACGTAGGCGAAGCTGATGATGACGAAAGGTACCACGAACTGCATCGTGGCCGTGAAACCACCGAAGATCTGTCTCACCTCCTCGGACGTCCAGTCCTCGTCGCAGTAGTACTTGCCACGAAACTCCTGAATAAAGAAAGAGATTTGTGTCAGCCTCACAAGTCTTATACACATAACATTGCACTATGCCAACAATGAAACTGGCAGTTGAAGGCTGATGACATTGGCAATGCTGTTTTGTGACTGGCTCAACAAGTTTGTGAACATTGTGTTGAATTTTGTGCTTGTCATTTACAGTCGGCGTCGGACTCGTTACCCGCAGATAATGAGCTTTAATCAGGAAGTGCAGCGTGTACTGTCCGTCTTCCATGGCTCTGCTTTGGACACGTGCTGATTATCTCTGAGGCCCACGCACACTTTTAAATTAAAAAATTCTGAGGTGTCGCATATATTAGATTGTCAGCCACGTGCGAAGTGCGGTGCCATATTTGACAGGCTGTTCTGCGTCATAAAGTTTATTATTTTAAACCCTTCAATTGTGGAACGACTGGCAGAAATTACTCGTAACATGTAAATCAATAAACGAGAGGAACTAAACAATGCGGCTTGGTCGGTTTACTTAATTAATTTTAATGAAGTGTGTAAAGCTGCAGTCTAGTTTTTTCGGTGTAATGCGTTGGATTTTTTTTCACTGTGGTTGGCTGTAAAATTCTGAACTACTGCAAAATTTAGGCAATTTTTTTGCCTGTCGATAGAAAGCCATGCATACTCACTGGCTGAGACTTTGTCAACAGTGGAACTACCAAAATATTTTTATTTTATGAGCTCCTGACAGTGAGAGTCGAGATTTATTCTGCTAGTTGTTAAACTGCGGATTATTCACAAGTTTTATGTGCACAGGCAAAGTGTGCATTGAATGAATCATTTACCGCATCATAACTATGCGCGTTCAATTATTTTCTCGCTCAACTGAAAACGCTATTGTTCTCTAGCTGCACGAAACTGCAAATAAGCAACACTAAAAAAGATTAAGCTCTCGAGGATTAGGGAGATGCTGTTGAATGTCTGACATCAATTAAGCTGCATACTTCTGACTCGTGAAAGATTGGTTTTGGAATTAAAGTGTACGAATGTATTTAAATACTTTTGTGAATACATTTGCCAGGCCGGGCGGAGATTTATGTACAAGTGAAATTCTTGCAAGACACTGAATTTAGAAAAGCTGAAGAATTGATTTTGACCTTCACATTTGTGGACCAATCATCGCCCAGCCAGTCATTCGACCCGATTGACCCCGTGACCTCCGAAAAACTTTCCGCAAACATTTCCCAGCACCATCTGCGTCCCATCATCCGGCCGCCAACGCAAGTGTTACCAAAAACTTTTCTTTTTTTATATGATCATTTTTGTTACAGCAGGTCGCTTTGTCTGTAACAAATAATCGCTATGTTCAACATGAAACACCGGAGGGGAAATGTGATATAGTTCGCATGCGTTTTGATCTCTTTTCCTCGTCATTTTTGCATGCGTCCTCAAAAATATTTGCGTATTCATTATCGTAATCTTATCTTTCTTCTACATCGAGGTTACCGTACTCCAATAGTAAGTTGTCAATGAAGTTTTCCATTGAATCGTCTAGAAATACTGTAGGTGAAGTTATGAAAGGAGACCTAAAGGATGAATGACACGGAGGGGAAAAAGTGCGTTCATTGAAATTGAAAATGCAGTGCGTACTATATTGCTCAAAGAGCAGATTTCTCATCGAAAAGAAGTTTCAGTTTGTCTTAATTATTTTCTTTTGATCAATCTAGTGCGTTTAAGGCTATATCCCTGAAACGCCCGTTTATATAATATTGTACAGAATTTACGCAGTGAACCGGAAATAGGAACTGTATAGGCAAAAGGCTGCCTGGTCCTAAATGAGCGTCTTGGTGATGAATATTGCATTGCATTTCTTTTTGTTTAAAAGGATTTGTCAAGAAAATACTGTTCCAGGCTAGAAGTAATGAGCCGTACTTCCAGAAAGTTTGCAAACAGTTTGGCGCACTATTCCACAAAAATAATACCACGAATAATACCTACTGTAAACATACTGTACTTGGGTATAAAATGTACAGTTGGTGAACTGCCCTTTGAGCGCATAACGATGTGTCACAGCTCTAACATTAGATTAATTTCATTACACTTATTTCGCATTTGTCAATCATTAATTTTGCAAATGGTGTATCCAAAGTCGATTTTAAGCTCGGTTAATTAACTCCCATGCCAAATGAGGAGATGGCCGATGCATCTCGAGTGAAATCCAGGAAATGAATTGGCCAATTCTTAAGCTACAGCTCCTGCAAAGATAATTCACTCATTTTGGAGTGAAAACAGCTCGATATTTATCTGGAGCGTGCTTTTTTTTCTCTCCGGGGTTTACAAAACGGGGACACGGAGTTTAACGTGATTAACGCAGCATCTGTATTCTACATCACAATATTACTGCGATAGGGCGCTGTTTGATGTCAGAATTAGTCCCATTAACTCGTCATATTAATGAATACGTTACCAGGAATCCTTATACCGGTCGCCTGGGAGCAACTCAGGCTTGAATAATTGAGGCGATGCTGCAACACCACCCAGTCGAAATTAATCATCAGTACAGACACCAATTTTATTTTTTTAAAAAATATCATGTGCTTACGATCCTGTACAAGCATATTTCCAATATTGAAATAGCCAACTGGTACAGTATACTAGCTTTCAAAAAATGTCACTGTATACTCATCATATATCATTTTTTGCATGGGAAAAGATTACCTCATTATGCGGAATAAAGTGGACACAAGTATCATTTGGGCCCGAATTATAGAGCTAATACTGTACATTGGAAGTGCCGTAGTTGAAGGCACGACCTTCTGTATCAAGGGCCATAGATATTAAAACGTGAAAGTCAAGGGCCGAATAAATTTTATCCTCCCGCCCACCTCTAGCTGGATTAGCCAAGCAACCCAATATTAACAAGTGCTAATTTTACTGGCTTTATAACTTTTTTTTTCCTGGGTAGCAGTATTGTCATAAACAAAGCGAACCGTTCAGCTCCAACACCCCGTGCAATGACAGACACCGGATTAATAAGGCAATCCTCTATTGTGTCTTTGTAGCTACATGATGAAATCAATATAAGCCATATCGGTCCTATCCATAGCTTTAAAAATTGCTGTTTAATATTGGTTCGTTGCCTAACTTACCCCCTGGATATTTAGGCCTCTCAATGACACCTGTTTTTTTCTGTTGAGCAAGTGACAACTTTTAATCAACTCAGGGTCAGTTGCTAGCGGAATTATGAGGACGCGTCAACGAGGACATCAATACAATCAGGCTGCGTGTGGGCCAGGCATCAAAACGAGTAGCCTAAACCCATCACAGCTCGTTTGATGTCAAAATTAGGTTCATCAACCCTACATCACACGACTCGGCTGCCTGGTTTCGAGACACGATCCGGACTCAAGCACGTGCCGATACATGTACGGCCTCCAGGGTATCAGGGTTTTTTTTTTTTACCTTGAGTTGCACGAAGATGCCGTAGGGCATGGTGGCACCTAGAGCGAAGGTCCATATGCTGAGGATAATGGCAAGGCACGTGGTGAGCTTCATCCTGGGCTTGAATGGGTAGATGATGACGAAGAATCGGTCGATGGCGATGGAGGTGAGGGTTAATGTGGAGATGTAGACGCTGGTCCCCTGAGCGTACGCAACCAGGTGGCACATGAACTTGCCGAAGATCCACTGCTTCAGGAAGGTGTTGAGCGGAGTGAAGGGAACGGACAGGACGCACAGGAGGATATCGGACAATGCCAGGTTAGTGATGAAGAAGTTGGTCACAGTCTGCATCGCCTTGTTGCGACCCACCACGAAGCAGACCAGCACATTTCCGAACACCCCCAACACGAAGATGGTCGTGTACAGAATGTAAAACAGCGCCTGGACAGCCGGGTTGTTGATGATATCCGGCGGCCACACAATGTCCGTCTCATTCCCATCATACTCCGACCAGTTCCCAACCTCCATCATTTTGCTGTTTGATCGTCTCACCTGTTGGTCTCACTTGTTGGTGGCCTCATGCACGCGCACTCCGCACTTCCGTTTGACATTCTGACCCTGTCTCTCTCCGTATGTTGTTGCCACCAAAGCTGCACACATGATCCTGCGCCGGGACACTCGCCCCCCCTTTTCTTATAAAAGCAGCGGAGCCCCAGGCGCCCGCGCTCTCATTGGCCAACCACATTCCGACCCCACGATCCCGATCCAATCCGCACGGATTGAACCCAATCGCACTCATTTACACCCACGCAACTCTTCCAGGTCAGTATTTTACATACACTTACACATTATATGCAAATTTCGCATTTTTGGTTGTAAATCCTTGATGTAAGCTATGACCTTTCCTCTCTTGGCGTCCATTAAAAGTGTATAGGTTTGCACTGATCATGATGGTGGAATATGAATTTATGCACGCTTTCCTGCTCCGGTTTGCCTCTGAGCCGTGATGCACAGTGGTTTTTGTCATTTGGTGATTGGATGGTATTAAATTACCAGCGTCCCACCCCGATATTATGGATGGCGGTCCCCCCGCCCAAAATGATTTACTCTGAAAGACGAGAGTATTGACGCTGCGAATTTGACGGTTCGCTATTTATTATTGGAGACAAGCCAAACGTTGCGTTACATGAATTTCCATTATGCTGGGCCCGGAAATATTTCCACCAAATATGCAGGCCTGCCAGATAATCAAACCGCATTTGATTGGCGGATAAAAAGACATCGGGGAGATTTTTTGTGTGCGTTTGTTTGGAAGGGTTTTAAAAAAAAGTCATTACCTAATCGGAGTGTTAATCAGCTTCATTGTGTTTGGAAGTCAATGATGACCCGAATCGAATTGCCAGTGGCCATCGTTTCGAGTCCTGTTTCATTCACAGTGGCCTGCGGGCACAGAATGAACGCTAAATCTCTCTCTCTCTCCCCGGGTTGCCAGGGTGCAAAATAATGTAGCTACAAACCACCCCATTCCTTTTTGACCTTCACTTTTAGGCCTAACCCATCGATCCAGCCGTTTTAATCTAATTAACCGCAAATTTAAAACACTCCCTTGCAAATCGCACATGTCCGTGGAAATCCATCGGAAAAAAAATTATACGCAGAACGTAATTGACTGCACCGAGTGGAAATTTTCCACCGACTGGTAGTACTTATATTAAAACGGCTTAAAATAATTATGAGAGTTAGTACTTTGCGTGCAAAAGTATGGGTTGAGTGTGCCTGTACTAACAAGTGGGGTGAAAAAATTCCATCGAATTCCATCACGGGGGTTTTTCTCGCACCGATTGAAATTCCGGTGCTGAAATATTCCATGCAATATTCAATAAGAGGCGGCGAAGGAGGCAATGAGCGATCAATGTTTGCCGCATTTCCTGCAAATTTTTGCGAAAGGAGGAGATGGGGTAGAGGAGTAAAAAAAAACCAGGAAGAAAATGGGGGTGGATGGAGAGAACATTCTTCTTCAAGCCGGGACTTGTCTCGTTACACTCCGTCGAGTTTACAAACCAACTTGTCTGATTTTATTGTTCGGACCGCCTATAATTTTGTCCCACACGAAATTGGCCTCTTTTTAAACACTATAGTCTGCAAAAAATGTTTTGGCAATGTTGACATAAGATGAAGAACACTGACTCTGTTGATGATGCGAGTTTTGGTTTCCTCGACAAATTGTAATGTCGACACAACTTTTAGCCTACAGGGCACATGATGCGGCATGTGCAGGTCGTTAACAATAATTAGTAATTTGCGTGACGGGTAAGTTACCTCAAACCAATTGATTGACGGTTTGCAACCAATAAACCAATTTCCCTCCGCATTTTATCTCTCAATACACACATAAATTCTGGGTCTGCTGTGTTTTCCACGTTCTCCTAACCTTAGCGTTTTATTATAGTGCTAACATCGGCAGTTACACGTCGGTAAAAATTAGAAAGTATTGCCAGTCTCACTGCAGCTTTTTTGCAGTATATTTTTAACCACCCGTCTATTTGAGCATTCATAAGTTATAAACATGTCCATGTTTATGTGCCCCGCAATGAATAAATAAAATGTAATAAATCAGTGTCACCGAAGCTGATGATGAACGAGGGATATTCTAAACGCACATTATCATGGAAATGCAGCAAAGTGATTAACTTACAAGACCGCCCCGGTTTTATTTTAAAAAAACGGACAAACTAATGCAAGCAGATGACTTTGCTGATTATTGCAGGTAATTAAACCCGCTATTCCACCCCCCGAAAATTTTGTCGCCAGCCCCCTAATTGAATACTGGGTTAGAAGCCACGAGGTTTGTGTCCAACGCTCGCTGGGGGATATATTCGCCAGCATAAAATAAATGCGGATTCATAACACGGCCGGTTCGCAAATTGTTGCATTTTCGGCGGTGGATATTGGCTCTCATCAAATGACCGCTTCTATACGTCCCTCGCCTGTTTATTAATTAATGTAAACGGTAGCGTCACTAATTTCAGAAATCGGAGCCCTGAATTGAAACATCCGCACGCTGCCCATCCTAAAGGGAGCCGTTATACTGTGTGATTAATGCCCCAATCGGCATGAAATGTCACATCTAATTCACCTACTTTCATCACCTGAAAATTCGACACTGCACATGTGTGTATTTATGACTCTATGAATATACACCGAGTACATTATGGACATGTTTTCTTTGTATGCCCGGAACATGATCTGGCACTCAGTATGTATAGCCCTGCATCATTGGCGCATCTAAACTTGCTTTGTAATCAGATGCGTGTACTTGTGACGTAATGTGACCCCAGATCGGCCCACATGGGGTTGGATCTAAATAGAAACAACTTGAGCATTGGTGTAGTGTGTGCCAGAAGTTTCAAAAGTTTATGTGGACAAACGTCTGAAATTCTCTTTGTGAATCCAGCTCTCGGAGCGTATGTAGTAAGTAATGTATGACGTGTGTCCGTGTAAACACTTGCAATTAGTGATGTGTAACCCGAGGGGCTTCGACCTCAGAAGTGTATTCGGACACTGTGTGGCGGAAGAGATTACGTATAAACACATGTCAGCGTATGACATACCGATTACCGAACCCTTGCGAATTCTAAATGAAGACCTCGAGCTTGCGTCGGATGCAAAAGAGCTCAAATTTAAATTAGGTAATTAGCGTTCCGCAGTACATCTATTCGAGTCAAGTGGTCCACCAGGCGAATCACGCTTATTAGGCCAATTGACCAGCCGCCGATTACTAATCAGCTGTTTGCTATCCGCTGCTCTAATTATTGTCTTTTTTTTCTCTCTCTCTCTCCCATCAGAAAAAAAGGGTCTTGCAATGTACACGAAGGGTAACCGAACTTTCTTGCAAGTTGTTTTGCAACCCCCCCAATTTTGTTTGCACGTGTTCAAGATTGGCCATTATAACTCATGGCATCCTATTATTTTATAAACGAATCACTTGTCCACATTATTGCAACAGCTCAATTTTCGTATACAACGTCCTGCTGCTCTGATTAGAAATTCTTGGCCGTGAATGTTCTGAACAAATGAGTGGAAAAATTATCTATACTTTGAAGGTCGAAAAGGTTGCGACACGTATACATTTCAGCATTTTACAGCCATTGCCTTAATTAGCTTAATTTTTTAGCACCCTCTCTTAACCCGAATTGTGTTCCAACCTATCGCCGCTTTTATACACGTGCACAATAAGTGTTATTGCAAGCAGTATTTCGTACTTGGCCGCAACCCTAGCTGCTTCACAGCACACCGGTGTTTATAATTTAGCACGTGCGAAAATGGCAGCATTCATCAGTCGGAGCGGCTTTAATTATGATATGATAAGGCAAGCATATTTTTCATGTGCGAGTACCCTTAATTTTCAATTAGGCTGAGGGGGAACATACACGATGCGTTATACGGCTGGAATGAATAGCTCCAAAAAGGGGGGGCTATCGACGCTAGACTCTATATCCACCCCGCAGCCTGCAGCCTATTCTTCCATAAACCGTCAACCGCACACATATATCTCCTGCAGCTAATTAAACGTATCCACTAAATAGCCGCCATGAAGAAGGCCCCTCCGCTGCACACCCAAACACTAAAGCATGCAAATTTTGAAGCCGCCACTGCCTGCAATACACCAGAGATTTGGAGGAAAAAAAAATTCGCACATACTGGATGCTGTCCGACATAAATTCCGAAATTAGGGCAAAGAGCATGTTCAGTATGAAGCCCACACACCCACAAAAAAAATCAATGTCATTCTTTGTCTCCAGTAGTGTTTCAAGCTCACGTCCACTCGTACCTCGAATTAACGCATTTTAATAATCCGGAGGGTGCGCTTGTTGCACGGAAACAATTAAGGCAAGTGCAGGCGGTAGGCTATATAGTATATAAGGGTAGAGGCCGATGCGTGCGATAATGGCCCCGCTTAATCACTTTATGACTGAGGACGTGCCAGGCGCTGGAGGCACCGCACATTCCGCATTCATGCAGATAGAATTGCAATTTATAGTCTGTCCACAAAAGAAGAAGCGTCGCGTCGCTTTCTAAGAGGCTCGACCCTTACTGGGCTTGGAGTTTCCGCGCGATCCCGTGCGTTTCGGACGTAACTAATCCGAAATAGCACAACCGTTTTGGTTTGATGTCCACATGAATGAGTAATGCCAACCCATTATATGGGAGGCTGGTTTTGACAATTAATCGCGACAGTTAAGAGGGCCTCGATTTGTACTTGTTACAGTCCTCTAGGGTCTGATTAGGACTGAGATGATGTGGGGCATTACATAGCGTAGGGTTTCGCAGCGAAATTTGCAGTGCAAGCAATCTGAAACGGTCATTTTAGAACAAAGCGGTAACGATATTTTGCTTTAATGGAGTTCAAAGAGAGAGAGAGAGAGATGCACACACACGCAATTTCGAAAATCACAGGAGCGACGCGTAAGCAAATTAAATTACATTGCGTGACATACACCGCACTGCCAGCAGCTTGTGGAAAAATCATTGGGGACATAAATTATTCCATTTGCTACAGTACTATCGTCATTTAGAGACCTCGAGGGAATCTATTGCCAGCATTTTTTTTGGAGGGGTTCTCGAAAATTGGTCGCCGACTCGTGTCCAAACTCGTGTGTGCATTTTGCAGTGAAAATTCCACCCCAAGTTTTCAGAAAACTTGTACACTTTGCAACGATATTGAACAATTTTCTTTATTTCACTTTTCGTTTGAATGCCAATTTTTCTGTGCAACAAGAATTAGATGTCTTGACGATGTATCTCCTCCACCTAAAATGTATCCCAGATTACTTTTTGTTGCCCCCACCATAAATTAATGTCTAAACTTTAGACATTACTTCAGAGAAGGCTACTCCGCTTTGCTGATATAGTGTTAACTTAATGCGAGTCGGGTCTTTCTATTCTTTGAAGTGCAACTTATTTATGGTATATTGAGTGTCATTTGTGTTTATTCTGTACTATTTGTAAGGGAAGCCTCCTCAAGGGAAGCGAGAGTCCAAGGAGTAACAATAAACGAACAAACAAAAGTTAGAATTTGCTTCAATTGCCCCAGAACTGATCCAGTGTTCCCCTCCGTTGTTTCAGCCTGCTGCTCAGCTCCAGCATGATTCTCAGCAATGGGTCCTTTTCAATCAGATGTTGTAAAAAAGAATGAGAAAAGTAACTAGCCAGCTCACAATTTCTAGTCAGAATGTGCACTTACCAAGTGGTATGGTGCTCACTGTTACAGGGATTGCAAGCACTACAGCCTGACCATTCCTGAAAGCATTTATAATGATGTAGTAATCATCAGCAATGGAGAAGAACTTTGCTTCCTGGATATTATCCACATCTAATGACTTGCTGTATTCAAGCATAAACTGTGCACCCCACTTTGAGTACAAGTAAATCTTGCTCTGGAAGAAATAAAACCGTATGAATGAAGGTCGATTTTGTTAGAGACATGCATAATCATTTACATTTCCAGCTGCCAATAGAAAGGTTTGGTCATCTGCCAAGTGAAGAGTGTCGAAAGAAATGGCGCTGCCATTTAGCACTTGCCACTCCACAAATTCAGTTCCTGGAACATG
>KZ538355.1:0-51725 GCA_000934665.2 Catajapyx aquilonaris
TTTGATATGTTGTTCAGAATAGTTTTCTGAGTCTAAAAAGCCTTACTTTGTTTCTGTTACAATTTGTTCGATGTTTTCGCCTAAAATGACTGGCCTAATATGGCTGCAAGTTTTCGAGTTATAGGGTTTTCAAAATGGGACATTCTTTTTCGATGACCCTGTATTTAAAATCTAGTTGTATTTGTTTGGTTTCTTGCAGTTGGGGGGTTTTGATTACGACACAACGTAATTGGTGCTTTTTGATACAAAAATACAGTGGTGGATGCAATAATTGCATGAAATCTTTACTCATTTTGCACACAGTAGTTGGCGGTATTTGATGCAGATGCTGCCGTTGACGGCTTTTGTTTCACATTTCTCGAAAAATTGTTTCGTAGTTGTCATATTTTGATCCTCGTCTCAGTGTATTTTCTCCTTTTGATTATCATGGGAAGGAGTGCTAGTTTTGATACAACATTCAGAGATAATGTGCAGGGTAACCCTAAGAACCATATGCCTTACAGCCGTGCCTATCTCATTTTTCAAGAAAATGTCAGTTGGCGGTTTTTGATCCTCAGCCCATCACATCCCAAATTCCCGATAAATGTTTTTGAATTTCACCCATCCAATATTAAGTGTCCATGATTTTAATGCAATGGGGTGGTAAATATATGACCATACCAGGCTCCCTTTTTATCACTGATTTTCGTTCCATACCTATTGTTCCTCTGCAGCCACCTCCAGCCGGATCTTCTTCGGGCAACTCTTGTCGACCACCACTCTCGGCCTTTCGTCGGGATAGGCAGAGAATCCTTCGCCAACACTTCTTTGGCCTTTTTCCTAATAAAATCAACGTGTACCACTAGCAGACGTGTGAGAGTCCTACTGGGTCCACGGATCTTCTGCCAATAGCCCACGTGAACCACCAGGTCTCAGAAGCACTAGGGACAGGAACCGGCACCAAGAAGTAGATCTTTCTATTCCCTGCCGGCAGTCCGGCACCAGGACCAAGGACCAAGAATAACCAGCGCTGAACCAGCGGCATATGGGAAGAGGAACGAACCTTCGGCGGGAACTTGGGCGGGAACACGGGCGGGAACCATAGGCGGGAACACGGGCGGGAACCATAGGCGGGAACACGGGCGGGAATCAGCAAGGAACCAGGGAGGCAGGGACCTTACGTTGCCTTACGCTAGTGTACCTAGTAGTGTACCTTCCCCCCGCCGCTGCGTCCAGCGCCAGCACGATTGTAAAATCCACGTAATGTCAAATATATGTAACTTTAAAATACGGTGTCCCAGAATATCAAATGTGATATTTAAAGTGGAGGTATAACAGCAGTCAGGAATTTTTGCTTATATTCCGTGTCAATTACAGCCGGGCACCTTCTCCTTCTAGCGGGAGGAAGTCAAAGTTCTTTTCATGACTGAAGTGAGATTCTGAGATAGACTGTACGTCGTGTACAGTATACCACGAGGCACGATAATAACAAAGGTACGTTCACCTGGCTCTGCATGAGAAGTACGGTACAGGACTTTCAGGCATGCTTATTGTTTGTCCAATAATATAGCGGTCTGTATCCAACAATACAGTATTACAGTCTCAGGGGAACCTGAACTTTGCTTTATTTTGTACAATACTTATACGACTGCAATGCATGACAATAGCAACCAGGAGGTTACTAATGACCTACCTAAGTTTCCATTACACAAACAAATTATAAAATAACCTACAGCATAGAGTGAGGAAATTTCAGAGGTACCGTGTGCCCGGTGAAATTCTCCTGCCACTGGGAGCATGATTAATTCTTTCAAAAAGTCATCTCACAGTTACTGAGCCCTTGCAAATGTGCCATGTTTACAAGTACATTAAAATTGTCCAAGCCATATATCACACAGTGTGGCCAAACATCAAATACAGTATACAGTAGTGCACTCTTCCAGTCACACTGTTCACTGGGGAAGCATAGAAGAACCAAGTATTTGGAGAACCCTCAACGGCAGCAGTCTCAAGTAAATGTCTGCATTTTGCCCCTGGTCGAGGTGGCCACCGATTAACACAAAGCAACAACAAAGCATATATTGAGGTTCACTTTTGGAACACAGACAATAAGCAACAGTCATGTTCTTGAGATGACAACACAAGAGTACAATCATAATTTATAACGTTCATGTCTGCTCAGTACTGTCCAAACAGTGGCAGGAGTTTGTATGAGAACAGGCACACGTGGAGTGTACAGTACAGCACAGTATAATAAATATAGTCATATGGCATCAGTCAAGAATAATTGATGCTTCATAGGAAAGATTTCACATGGAGGATTGCTCACTGACTGACATGGAAATTAGGGCTTACTACAGACAATGACCATATTCCCTTGGCGCATGATGGCAACAGGAAATCGGATTCATTCCACTCCTTTGGCATGGGTTAGGTTTTGCATGACTATCTGTTCCTCAGAACAGCGAAGGTAAAAAGGTATGCATGCGCCTATTTAAAATGCATGGAATTTCTAGGCAGTACAAAAATAGTTGAACTCTGCACTCCTGAGAGGTAACTTTTTCATCATCTACTTTTCATGGAAGAACTGCGCACATGTAATAATTAACTGGAGTGTTGCCGTTCCATTAGTGGAATCAAAACTGGTTTGGTAATGTATGTGGAATTTTATCGAGTAATATGTGAGTCACATGCTTGGCCAGAAACAATAGGGTTTGCTTTCAATTTGGTTGTCAGTGTAAAAATCCTGCAGACCAGTGTAATACAGAAATGCCATCATAAGCTGCTTGTTAATTTTAGGTTTTAAAAAATGTAGGATACTTTTTTGTATCAAAAGGAGACAATCCAGGAGAGGAGAACCTGATGAAAAATAGTTACTTTTTGACCTGTGCATGACACGGATTCTGCATAAGTGCAACTACAGTATGTCCCTAATATGTCCCTTTGGAAAGCGAGAGCAACAAACATTTCACATGCCAATATTTAAGGGGCCTGTGATGATGTCAGTCAGCGACCAATCTCATGAGCTGATGATTGTATTTCCCCCTGCCTGGCCATTCTGAGTACAGCAACCTTTGGCAGGTTTTGTCACACACTGAGAATTACTGGTGTATTTGGGTCACATGGCAAGTGGGACAGTCAGTGAGAAACACTCCCGTCAGCTCTTGCTGCAAAGCCATACTATTTCCTTTTTCTTTTTCTCACGCACACACACACAAATACATATACACACATATGTACATGCCTTCTTTTCTCTTGTTCTGTGAATAAAATAGGCTTTCCAGGCATAATCTTTCCGCACAGTCTTGTAAATTTCAAGCAGACTACCAAGTGTTTTTGATTCCCTTAAGCAGGTGTGATCACAGATCCACAGGAGCCAGTCAAACAGGTCAACAGGTTTTAAAGGCAACAAGTTGCAGAGGTACACCTCTCCCAGTATCAAGACAAGAGAAATAAAATCAGATCCGCACAGATGAAGTACAGAGCATACAGTTGAGGAGGAGAGGCTGTGGCAAGTTTAGGTGAAGGAGGAAGGTCCGAGGCGCAAATAGATATGTACAGGCCTACACATTGTAGAGCATATGGGACGGGGTTGGTCTATTTCACAACACCAAAACAAATATCGCTCTGGGTGGGCTGGGATGAAGATTTGTCTATTCTACCACACCCACACTTGTAACAGCCTGGACCGTTCGGGGAGAAGAGAGTCGGGGGAAACAGGTGGAGAGACCCTATATCTCACCTATCTGCATGGCAGCTTCTGAGGCCACCACCTGCATGTTGTCCACTTCAAGTGGTGGCCA
Source organism: Catajapyx aquilonaris (assembly GCA_000934665.2). Classification (NCBI taxonomy): domain Eukaryota; kingdom Metazoa; phylum Arthropoda; class Diplura; order Dicellurata; family Japygidae; genus Catajapyx; species Catajapyx aquilonaris. The sequence goes on from KZ538355.1 coordinate 3,783, forward strand.
GCAAGCCCCCCTATCGATCTTCTATCACAGACAGATCTACTGAAATGGAGGAACTAGTCATGGAGGTGGTGGAAGAAAATGGCTTTCCTAGGAATTAGCCACAAGCCCTTTTGGTAGTAAGGATCGGTCTGGAGCCTCCAAGTGTATTGCAACACCAGGCTTCAAGCTATTTGATGTACACCTTGGAATCAGGTGCCTCTGGCTCTTTCAAATAAGCAACAGCATCACTGCAGTGTATTCACCTGTTCTAGAGGGTGCTTAACATCAAGTAGAATGTTGCTAGAATGTCTTGTCATTATGCAGATGGACAATTAATCCCATATATTTCCTCACTGGTCTCAGTTAAATTATTTCAGATTTGTGAACATGCAGGACACTAATACAATGAGAATACCTGGGCCACTACACTCCTACTCTTATATCTACACCAGCATCAACCATGATCTTTCGAAGTTATGTAGTTACAGATAGCACGTCACATTCTGTGTATTTTAGCACCACTAAAACAATCCCAACCAAGCCAATGACAGACATCAACCTGGTGCAGTCTTCCCATTGCCTTGCTTGACATCATGCTTCCTTTCATCTAGCAAATTTAACATCGACACAAAATGTAAAATCATGACATCCACATTTCTGACCGAATGTTGGCTCATATTGCCTTAACCTAGTCTTAAGAACATGTGTGATTCTTCAGTACCAAAATTCAAGACATTAAATATTTACACAGTCAGCAGCATCAACTTTGAGCCTTGGCATGCAAGTTTTGCAGGGCCCCTGAGATCGAGCCTTACAACCTGGAGGAGCAGGACGGTGGAAAAAGGTTTGTGGAGAGAACTCCCATGTGTAGCCAGCCTGCCCTCACGTGGCATCCCCACCTGTGTGTTGACTATCAATATCCACCACATCTAGCACCACTCCACCTGCTTTTCCCTCCACTTTTGAGGTTCCCGCGCACTGACTGTAGTGAGGTGGAGGAACAAGAAGTGAGACAACTGGAGCTCCATCATCCCCGTCAGAAGCCACATTTGGTGTGGAGGGCGTTCGAGCAGGGTACTTAGGAGGCACCAATGTCACTGCAGCAGAGGTGCAATCAGGAGACACCTCAGAAGAGAGTCCTGAGGAGCCCCGTGAAGGAAGATTTGCTGTTAAACTTAGCTGACTCCCTGGAAGGCTCCGGCGTCCACTCTGACCTCCCAAGGTTGCTGAGCTGGAGGCTTCAGCATAAAGACTAGGAACACTTCCAACTCGCACAGGAGAGCACCCTCGAGGAGTAGTTCGCAGATCAGCAACTGCTACCTTGTCAGCCACTTCATCAGGTGAAGGCTGTGAAACGAAAACCTGTTTTGACTTGGTGCAGGTAAGTTGTACAAGGCACCATTTGTACAATCACATGCAAGGAGACAATTAATACATCCTCTGGAAGCAAAACCCTTGGAACACACGTTGTTGTTGTTATGAGTCCTCACCTGCCGAATATTGATGCTATTTCTGATAACAGCAGTTGCATCACATGTTTCCTCTGTTGCTGAAGCAGAACCTGGTGCAGTTAGAGAACAGTGTGCACTACCTCCACACACACTTGCTGGCATTTCTAGAGTAAATTAATGATACAATTATAATGTTCAGGAAGAATATTGACACATCTCACATGATTTAACCTGTACCTCTGTCTGATGTTTCCCCCCCTCCACTTCCTCCACCCCCTCCTCCAGGTTTAAGAGAGGGAAATGTAAAGTTGGCAGGCAAGGAGTTCATCTTTCCAAGGGGGCGATGCCCACGTGGACGCATTTCTACATCAAATTCCTGTAAAATTAAATTATTTGTGTAAAGGCCACTGTGAGAAGGATAATGGTGGCAGATTTGCAATCCTCTAAACTCACAGTAGCCGCTTCAATTGCTTTTGCAACATGCAGCTGCTCCTGAAGTTCTGCCAATGCTTCCTCAGCAGCCAGCTCTTGTTCTAGTTCTGCTTCCATGTCTAGTTCATCTTCCATCTGAAAAGGAAAGGGCATAATGTGTCAAGTTGCATTTTAATATAAACTCTACCAAATCATACATTACATAAACGTATGATGTATGTTTTCCCTACAAGAGATTGGGTCAAATTTTCATCCCACTGCTAACTTAGCAGTACCACTGTCAACAACTAGTAGGGGGACTAAAACCCAATCTAAGGTCACTGTTGTTGACAGGTCAGAGAATAGTAATTTGTTCTTGGTTTGGTCCATTAGATTTTCCACTCTCAAGTCTTTGTATTTCACTGTGCTTATCTGTCAAATATTTTGGACCAGAAGTGGACACAGGTATAAAAATGCATCTCAACACAATGCTGCAAACTAGTGTAGCCAACCAAGTGTAGGGCCTACCATTTCTATTTTCTCTAGTCTTTTTTGTTCATTGTGTGATTTCAGATTAGGTGGCAGCTGTAACCCTCTTATCAATATTATAACATATGGTATGGCTTAACAGTTTGTTAATAAATCATGCTCATAACAAATTATGCATCACTTGTGTTCTAAATGGAGCATATGCAAAACATGCAAAGAAAACATGCAAGTTGTCCTTTTGCATGAAAACGTGACAGATGCATGATTAGGGATGTAGTGAATGCACCATTAGCGCATGTTCATTTGACCTACTGCAGGCTGATTATTACATGCACATCTTCCTGAAATTTTCCATTCCACCTGCAGCAAGTAATATTATACCATGTGTTTCAGAATTGATCACACATCCATCATGTTTGTGGAAATGTCACGTTGGTGATCCTCAGCCTGAGTGCACACACCAAATAGGAGAACTAACGTGCAACTCCCCTCTTTCCTTTACATTTCCCCCCTCAGTGTGCCAATAGGGCTTGTGGGCATTTCTCCAGATGTGAGATAAATTCTAGCAGGACATGTCCCCAAAGTTTTATTGGAGTCTCTATTACACAGTATGTATAGCCTGAAGAGAGAAATATCAATATCACACTACCAGCGTTACATGAACAAGAACTTATGTTTTCTCAGTATAACTTCTGCCTGGGTTAATTACTTCTGTGCTTCTGTGTATGCTATGCAAGCTACATCCTAGCTAATGTTGCGCAGGCTTGTTTTTTTTTGTATAATTATTATTGCCAACATCAATTTTGTGCTACAGCAGCTGGATATAATGCACATAGAAATTTATTTCTCATTTTTTATATTTTTTTATATTATTTTAATTTACGCTGTGAGAGGGCGGAGCCCTTTTAGAGGGGAAGGGGAGGTTCCCGAGGGAGGGCGCTGTAATTATAGTCATTTCTGACTTTCTGAAATACACCAGACCTTTTCTCCTGGCCTTGGGCAGAGTAGGGAGTGCGATTCTGCCCCAGCATGTCGGGTGAAAAGCGGAAAAGGACCCTGCCAAGCAGAGGTGACGGGGACGGGATTTGAACCCCTGCCTCCCGCTTGGCTGGCCAGTGGCGTAACCACCAGACCACCATGCCTCCCGCAATTTATTTCTTATTTAGGTGGACAGTGTTTCTTTATTGTGCTTGTGAAAATAAATAGCCTACCGGTACATTTAAAAACTCAAAAGCTTGCTAGTGTAGCCTAGCTAGCCCATTATAGTTTCCCTGGTGCAGAATGAAATTATCACAGGAGACTCATAAAACGTTAGCGACTGTAATCAGTAAGATTCTTGCTAATATGTACATAAACATAATGTTGACAAAACATGCAGTGTTCGAGTAGGCTTCCTTGGGAAACATTAGTTTATTCTACCATAACTATCAAGAATACCTTCCTTTGACTCTGCATGGCTATGTACAGTGTGCTTTAGCAGCTAATGAATTTCACTGTATTAGAGTTGCGTTCAGCACATAATAATTGGTTACCATCCTGGTGATGGGATCCAATGGCAAAAAAAAATAATATTGCTTGAGATTTTTCCACAGGCAAATATTTGTAGGAGCGCAGCTAGAGTTAGCCATATCTACTGTACAGCACAGCAGTGTGGTGATCTCTAAACACCTTACATTGCATGTGTTGGTAAAGCCCAGTGGTTGGGTCTGCCCTCCCATCAATTGTTGTTCCAGTCTGTGATGTGGCAACAAGTCATCCACCTGGCATACCAACTGAAGTTTAAGGTTGGGTATTGGAATGTTAAAATGGCAGTATGGAGGAGGGCCCGGGCCCAAGGGATCATCTGAGCTCCAGGTGGAGGAGGCAGACTCCTCCTCTGTTGTTTCCAAAGTCTCCCACTCGCTGCCATGCCCCAGGCACCTTGGTCTGCACACCTGCTGCTAGGAAATGTGACTAATGGCTAACTCCCCTGATCATACTTTTTGATCAACACATCATATCCCTGCTGTTTATGACCTCATATTAAAATCACACAAACCAACATGCAACACACTGAACCACAACAACAATAAGAAGAAATGGAATACAAAATAAATCAGGCATCAACTGAGTAAACATCACATGCATCAATTTACAAACAAAAACAAATGTTCATATTACATTATTACCATTGAAAATCTCACAAACGAGCATTGGAGGAGTAAACTTTTTACATCCCAAAGATATCTCCCATGTTTGCTTTTAGTCAGGAAAAAATAAGAAATTGTCACAGCTTCACTAACCTGCTTGTGTGATTCTTCAAGATGCTTCATGAGCACAGCCACTACAACGTTGACCAGAACAAATTGCGCCATGAGAACAAACACAACAAAAAATATGGGCGCAATAAAGTGTGACACACAACAGTTTCTAATGCAGTCAGCTTCACTGTTGCACTCTTCTCGTAGAGTGTCCTTCATAATACCATTCCAATTGTCTCCTGTAGCTACACGGAATAGTGTTAGAAATGCAATGCCAAAGTTTCCAAAGTGAGCATGCTCGCTCAGGCCTTGGCATGGGAATTCATCGCTGCATTCTAACAATAGAAATAAAAAGCCATTACACATAATTTTGCACTGCATCTGAAAGTCAATGAGACAATTTCCTTACCCAGGCGCCCAAACAGCTCAACACCAAGAGCAGCAAATATGAAGAACAGGAGGAAAAAGAGCAGGCCGAGATTGCCCACCTGTGGCAGGGCTTGCATGACTGTGTCTAGCAGAGCACGAATTCCTTTTGCCATCTTCAGCAGCTTCAGCACTGGGAAGAAGGGAGATGATCTCACTGTGTCAAGTTACCTCTCAATAGCCCATAATCGGTGTAAAGGGAAAAAACCCTAATATATATATGTGGCTTATGTTAGTTTTTTTCACATAAGAAGGTCCCACCGAGACTTGAACTCGGACCGCTGGACTTAGGTGCCCAGAATGCTAACCATTACACCATGGAACCTCCTGCAGTCGTAAGCTGGTACATGCAAAAATTAGGTGTATATTGAAGACCACAACGTTTACCTCTGGCAATTCGGAGAACACGCATGACCCGGATGATTGTCGGGTTAATGGGTATTATTCCTGACTCCATTTCCTCTAAAACAATTCCAACCACAGATAGGATGACAATGAACACATCGAGTTGGTTCCACCTGCAAACGAACTCTCCATGAAGCATTACCGAAACTAGACTTTCAATCATAAGCATCTTACTTGTCCTTTAAGTAGCGTCGAGTTCCCAGAGCTATGATTTTCATGGCTAACTCAAGAATAAACACAGCAGTGAAGAAATAGTTAAAGATCATCAGGGAGTACTCCAATGCCTAGAAGATAAATTACCTAGTAATTAGTGAAACCCCACAAAAAATGCAATCCTTCCGCATTCCCACCTTTGGCATCTTGTAGAACTCTGTAGCCATTGTAACAACATTAAGGCCAATCACAGCAGCAATAGCAAGATCAAAATACTTGGAAGTGACCATGCTGTGGAGGAAGAGTCGTGGGCGGGAGTAATGGAGATAGTATGGCGGTTGATGCATTTCTGCAAAGAGAACACATTTAGAGTTTTCCACATTGTTATGCAGTCAGACAATTTGTTTCAGAGATTATGGCAGAAGAAACAGTAATTAAATGTACCCATTTTCTACAAACTCATGGCTTTTCTTCAGCATTCATGCACCGGTGCCGAATACCAGCGGAAGGGTAAAGCCATCTTCCCTAGCAAGCACCCATTTTTAAATTATTATGCTACCACCTCACTCTTGTGCATACAAACAGCAATCGCACTAGTAGAATTCTCACACTCTTGCGGGGTCTTCCATACACGACATCACCACTTCCTTGATAACTTTTGTCCTCCATTCCCTTCTCTTTTCAGCCATTGCTACGAATCCTACCAAACCCAGCCCCTCCCCCTCCCCCTACACAAAGACACACTTGACCTGACTCACTGTATTACCATGTCAACACTGAGAGTTATGTACCAGTTTGTCAACTCCCAAAATTATCTGCTTGCATTTGGACACATGGACATCAGGAAACACAACTAAGTACTGATCAGATCTAATTTACATTAGCTTCTTCATTTTCTGTGGTTTCCCACGGTTCCTCCAGGAGAATTCCGGAGTTGTTTCCTAAACTAATATGCCACAGCCGCCTCCTTCCTTTCCTATCCCAAAAAGCGCAGTAAAAAACGAAACTAAGAGTTCCAGACATTAGCTTCTTCATTCTTCCTATACATCACAAAAGGTGATGTCAGCAGCTTGTAATAATAATCTGATATACCCCTCTTCCACACATGTGTGGTGGTACCATTTACGGAAGACCCATTGTCACGCACGCTTCAAGTGTCGACTAAATTTTCATCTCCACTTTCCAGTTTTGGCGGTAAGGGAAGATGAGCAGAGGGATTCATCGTCTGGTGTCTGTCTGAACCCAAAGACATGAAACAGAAGAAGTTGGAAACCATAGAGCGCAACAACAAACAGCAGGAGCTGAAGTTCGTGAACAATACACATGGATTTGACCACAATGCTTTTTTTTCCGGGCGGGGTACGGGGAATTTATCTACCAGCAAAAAAAATTGACATCGAGATTCTCATAATGGGGATTCCCTCCTGACAAGACTGCCAGTTTGGATATCACCATTAGTTTCACATGCACATCAATTTGCATTCCTATGACGCTCATTCGGTCAAGAAGACACAATAATTTGACACCAGCATATGCTACCTTCAGAGACGTCGACATTCGAGACCAATACATCACACGCACAGCACACACACAAACTCCAAGTAAACCCATAAGCATTCTCAAGAGCAGCATTACAATTAATCATCTAGTTCTACATCACTGCAAAATGATCAAGCTAGCCACAGCACTTGCATAGCTTAGCTTGCCATATCTGTGCATCATCGCATGAAGACCTACTTCTACATAAACTTGGCATACAATAGCCAAGCCCCCCTACACTCTTGAAGAACACACATGCAACACACTCACGTGCCCAAGTTAGAAGCACACACACATCCTCTCTCTCTCTCTCTCTCTCTCTCTCTCTCTCTCTCTCTCTCTCTCTCTCTCTCTCTGACACACAGACATATTATACAGACACACAAAGCAAAAGTGAGAGCAAAAGCATAAACAAATTCTACAAATTATAGTTTATTGTCAGGGCTGAGAGACAAATTTAATGCAAATTTAAAGAGAGGTGCAGATCAATCAGCCGTGACAGTCGAGCACCAGACTCCGAATGCCTGTTACCCTTCCTTCTGCGTTCTTTTGCCCGCCGTGCCCTCGCCTCAGCCTCAGTCTCTGAGTCAGAGTCCGAACTCGGCAGAACGCCTTCAAGCTCACTTCGCCTCTTTTTAGCCATCTTCTTGGCTCGCTTTGCAGCTCGTCGAGCCTTCTCTTCACGCTCTTGTTCTTCTCTGCAGCGATGAAAGTTTTCCACCACCACTCCAACAAACATGTTGAGCACAAAAAATCCCACCAGTAGAAGAAATGAGATGAAATACAGCAAGCGCCATTCTGAGTAATTTTCAATTGGCTGCAAGATAACAAAAGATGGCTATAATATTGTTTGTGCCCTAGTTGTCAGAATGTGTGAATTCAATATACACACTTATTACCTGCTTATCCACAGCAACTGCATCCAATCCTGAATACATGATATTCACCCACCCATCTTTGGATGACAGCACAAAGAGAGCCATGAGTGCCTGTCCCAAGTCGTCAAAATTGTACTTTCGGTTTACCCACTTGTTAGCTGAATTTTTCACACAATCATCTCTGGTCACCACATTATCAATGAAAGGACCCTCGCAATAGTAAAACATGCCCTTAAACAGCTGCACACCCAAGATCCCAAAAATTATAAAGAATGTGCAGCAGATGAGGACAATATTGCCAATGGGTCGCAATGAAGAGAGCAATGTTTGAACCACTAACTTGAGCCCCGGAGCCCTGTTTATCACACGCAAGGGTCGCAGAGAACGCAACAAGCGAAAAACCCTAAGGATGCCGAAAATGCGAGGGCTACCATCTGAGATGAGTGACATGAGGAAATCGATTATTGAAATGGCAACCAGTGCTCCATCCATTATGTTCCATCCAGAAGTAAAATATGCATCTGGGCCATAAAACATTCCCGTTGCTATTACCTGCAAAAATAAAATGCATGATTCAATACTAAACTTGAACTTGATTTGAGAGGGATAAGCATCCATGAAATTTCCACATATACTGACGAAAGCAATGTGGATGCAGTATAACAGACTATGTAAACAGCAGACAGCATCTCTTGCAGAAAATATTTTCCGAGGAATATTAATCCAGAGTCAAGTTTCACTGTATATATATGGGGACAACAGAAGTAGCCTACAACACGCATACTAATATTTAACTCACTTTCACCAGCATTTCCAAGGCAAACACAGCCGTGAAAACATAGTTGGAAGCACCAAGAAACATCCGTTCAATCGAGTCTGGAGGAATCCTGGGCCTCTCCATAGCCAGAGTTATACAGTTCAGGCCAATAAAGAGAAGGATCCCATGGTCAAACCAAGGCCGGTTTACTGTCCAAATGCACAACTGACGTAATCTGTTGGAAAATTCGATTGTATTATTTACTCAATTCAACAATAAAATAAGCAGACTCACGAATTTCCTGGATTGAAGAGATATAGAGAATGGTCCTCCCGGTCTTTCAGGCACGCAGGAGGTCGAAGTAGTCTACGCAACAACTTGCGCAGACCCTTCTCTTCTTCTTTAGGTGTAGTTGATGCTCCTAAAGCTGCTTCCACTGCTAGATTATTTGGCTTGAATGCCACTGAAAGTTCCTTCACTGAGTTTTGGCGGGATGGTGTGTGAGGGGACGGCAACGAGTTTTGGGGAGTGAGGCTCGGGTGTGAACGTAATGAGTTCTGCCGACTCACTGGATTGTGAATTGTTGTCTGTGGAGTTGATGCTGCAGCCCAAGGCAGCTGAAAGGTAAAGCAATTTTCTGTTTTTCTCATTCTCTCTCATAAAACATTTTAGATTATACCTGGGCAAAAGTCAATGCCAACGGGGACCTTGGGGAAGACCCATTGCTCTTAATAGAGTTTTGTGGACTGAGCGTGCGTGGACTGCAGGGCACAGGACGTTTGTTGTTGGGCGTATTCTGAGTGGCATTTGGAAGAACTCCTGGTACTCCTCCATTACAATGGAGGCGTTCACCAGAATGGCTGAAGAAAAAATTAAATTAGCTGCATAGCTCAGGGGCAGCATGGTCCGTAGTGCCCTACCTGGACTGGTGGGATCTGGCACTACGGCCATTGTTAAGAACAGCCTCCTCTTCTCCATCTGCATCGGAACCTGAGCCATCTCCATCTTTGCTCACACGAAAACTGCTTCGAACACCTCGCCAACTACAGCGACTGCGACGACGAAGAAGACTTGGTGTTGTTCCAGGACTGCAACAGATTTTAATGCACAGGTATAGCCTATACATGGATATTAACATCCTAAACCTCATGTGCAAGAATTAAATACTGCATTGGTCGAAGGTCTAAAGACATACAGGATGGTGGAAAATGTGCCCACCTTTCTCTAAGACAAAATAGCATTTGTTCATTCAGACGCTTCTGGCTCTTTTATGAAAATCATAGCATGTCAATTTTGGTATTGTCATACAATGCATGTGAATAATATGGAACATTCTGCAACCTCCCAACTCAACCTCTCAAACATATGCTGTATAGGTCACCTAACATGCAGGATATTCTAAAGTAGTCATGCAATTATCGCTGTAATGTACATGGAATCGCCCGAATTAATTAGAGAAATTTAGTATTGGAATTTTCCAAAGAGCCGAAGCCCAAAAGGAAGTGCATCCCTTTCCACTACCTGTATAATTATTCCTTTCAAAGCCTGAATGAAAACAAAAACACAAGAATACCTTGGACCGGGGCTAAGACTGTCTCTTCTGGATGCTGCCCGCAAAGATAATAGTGGTACATCTGGATTGAGACTCTCTCTTCGTGGCATGCGTGATGACTTACTGCTCTGTGTGCGCTGAAGTGAAGGTCCACTTCCCTGTGATGACTAAAAAATTTATACTCTTTCAAAAGAGGTACACTAATACATTGAATAAGAGAACATCAACCCATGCGAGAGAAAAAAAAGTCAGTTAATTTTCCTGAATTGCAAATGTTGGATGTTTAAAATTGTCACCCATCTGGCCTCCTCATTCAGCTCAATTAAACTACTCATCCAGCTACAGTAGTCGAATGGAGCTAGACAATAAACCATTGACTTTATTGAAAATTTCAGATGTGGCTCTCACAAGTAGGCTATATAATATACATTACAGGGTGTTTCTTACTCGTATGTCGTCTGGCCGGCAGCGTACTCGTTGGCTCAAAATAAGTCAAAATGTGTGGGGGAGGAATGTTGAGGGGCCAACAACTAAAGAGGATTACCAGACTTATTGGCCTGCCCCCTCAACACATGGGGCAACACACGACATCTTTTTGTAGGGAGATCACCTGACAGTTGGGCATGTGAATGCCTATAGGAAGCAGGATATCAGAGTCGTTATCATAACTGCGAATAATATGACCTCACAAAATCCCATCAGAAATAATAATTAGCATGCTCATATCCCTCTACCTAGGCAACTACTGCAGATGCCTGGGTCCATCTGTCAAGTGATCTCCCTATAAAAAGGTGTTGCCACACGTGTCATGGGGCAGGCTCATGTGTGCGGTCGGCTACTTCCTTAAGGATTGGTCTCTCGTCATTTTTTACTTGTTTCGGCAGTGATAAATCAAGCAATAAACTTCACTTCACCAATCCCTCCTATAGTTTGTTCAGCATTCATGACGTCACTCTGTCTAACAATGAATGACTCGCAGGTTGCCTGGCAACTCATTCCTTGTCATTCATTGTTAGAGACAGCGACGTCATGGCATTCTTTCGCTGAACAAACTATATAGAAACATATTTTTGGACCAGTAATAAACACAGGTGAAACTGATATAAGTATAGGCTACAGCTCTAACTTTTAGTCAGATTTTGGAAAACATACCACCTTATAATTTCTGCTGACATCCTATTTACATATCAGAAACAATCAACTGGTACAGTTTTCCAAATAATCGTCTGCTAATCAATGAAAAACATTTCACTAAAACAAAGGTTATGATGATCTATCGGATATTAACTCACAGTTGACTTATCGATGGAGTCAATAGATGAGCCACAGCTGGCATATAGGGCCATGGATGGTGTCAGGCGAGTTCCCCATTCTCTCAGTGGTGTGTCCAATGTAGCATGAGGTGAGCCCTGTGGTGTGGCAGCTGTGTGAGTAATTATAGGTGGCAAGCAGAGGGGCAGTTCCCCGCCTACTTTGCTTTCTCCCTTGATAGCCACAACTAATGATGGCTGCTGCAGCATCTTTGTTTCTGTCAATGGTACATCTTGGTTAGAAAATCTAGATGGCATAGCCCTTTAGAGCCAGCTGATCAGCATAGGTGATTGCCCTACCGACTTCACCTTTCTCAATGTTGCACTTAGGTTCTCCCTCATCATCATAACCATACGTGAGGCGAGTGGGCTGTGGAGTCCAACCACTTTTCCCACATTCCTTGGCTCCATTGGCATTCGACTTTCCTCCTCCCCCACCACCCTCTGTGTCTTGGGCTGCCCGTTTGCACTCCTCCTGTTGAAAATCAAGGAATGTCAATCTTTCAGAAAATAAATGGACATTTTATATTGGAAACCACGCTTTGAGTGATAGTTTCAAGCTGTGCTTGTGAAATCTGATTTTCATTGCACTACAATTCATTGGATTCAGATATATGAGTTATTATGAATAGCTACTATCTTTATAAAGTAACCATTCGCCTTACATTGAACAACAAACAATGTGATAAGATTCCAAGCACCTTTCAGCGAATAGTTTTAAATCATGATTGCCAAAGGAGTAAACACTGAATAACCTGATTATAAAATACTCATTAACACTGACAGATTAAATTTTATGACCGCATAATGTTGAACTTGGTTTCTAACAAACCTTGTGCACACTGAACAGGCCAGAATGTCACTCTTGAAATATTGACAACATCCACTAGCCTACTATTTCTAAGACTGCTGCTACAATAATAACAGTACATTCACTGAGCACTACCCACAGCTCAAGGATGGGCAAATTACAGCTTCTCAAAAATAATGAGTGATCAAATTGAAAAATGTTACATATCCATAACAATAATTAAATGATAATGTTTTAGAATGCTAATTAATAGTTTGTCCACCCCTGTCGAGCAGCACATCTCTTGCAATATCCAGCAAATAATCAATTCTACTGCATGGTCTGAACTACTACCAAGCAATGGAACAGGATGGGTTGATGCTGGGCCACAACAATACACAGCTTCTCCATGACACTGCTCCATAACTCCATCAAAATATTGTTATCTAGTGTGGGGTCACTTTTCACCCATAAGCACATGATTCAAGTGCACTAATTCAATGAAACATCAATGACATTAACAACAACAGTGGCACCAAAAGTGCTAAGTGACAGAAGAGTTCTGCAGTTCAACCAGCAGTTCTAAACAATCGGAGATGAGCAAATTATCATACAAGCATACTGTGCACATCTTAGGTGATGCGTTGCAAGGTCTTGAGAAGTGATAACTTCCTTGTCATCATATAGTGTTTATAACGAAGACTTGGAAGATGGTTTCTTAGTTTCATAAGCTATAATTCAATGCCTTAGAAAAATCTTAAAACAGGACTAAATGAGCTCTTCCAGGATCATTAAATCCACCTGCCAAAATTTTCCGTGGAGACTCATAAGCGAATCAAAATAATGTTGATTGTTAGTTTTTCAATATGGCAAATTGAACACGGCTGTTGTGCAGGTTTATAAATTCATTGGAATGTGCCTTGCAAAGTTGTAAATGACCCAATAAATTAGAGGCTTTCTGCCTGCTGTTATGATATATGCCATCTCAGTGCAATGATGCTGAATATATCTTAAAGATTCAGCATAACTTGTGCAAGGATGAACATGGCCATCACTGCAGGGTTCTAATCCGCATGTTCGTCAGATGTAAACTAAGCTTCAAATAGCACATCAACTATTTCCATAATTATTTTCTACAAACATTATATATTTTATAAAGTTACTGTATATAAAATGCAAATCACAACAATGCAGTTGACCTTTTTGTGCATATGCTTAGGTCCTTTGAAAACCTCAAGTCATGTGAAAATTGAGGTGTGAGTGAAAATAATGTCACAAAAACTCCAGGAGAGCAGTGTGTCTGAAATGCTGTGAAGGGACAATCAACACATACAACATCCACTCAACAATGAAGAAGAACATCTCATAATCGTGCTTGGAAAACTCTCAGGAAAGTCCATTTGTGAAAACAACTGACAGCCAAGTAGTCACACCATTCAAACACGACAAGAGAATGAGTGTAGCAGGGAGAAGGGAAGCAGAGACAGTCATTGTGAACTTCATCAAGATTGGCATCAATGGGGCGCGTACAGGGTCTGCTACCTCGCTGGAGAATGCGGGTTCTGAATCAGAGGCAGAATCTGGAGCTTCTGTTGCATGATCCTGTAGTAGGTTTTCTGCAGCCATCAATGCTTCCAGTTTGGCCTGTTCACGCTGCCTTTTGGCCAGCTCTCGTTGTTCTCTTTCCACTCTCTCGTTTCGCTAGAATCGAAAGAGTTGCATGTGGTACGAAAAGGAATTGGACAGGAATAGGGCCTTGGACAGGATATGACGAACTGGACCTGTCAATGATGTGCCAAGTACCCGTACTGACTGCTCCTATTCGCTGGTACCCAAACACAAAATAGCTTCGTAATGTCTGCTTAAAATGTCCACAAAAATTGATGTTACATAAAAGTATTTTTAAAAAAACTGTTACGAGACACAAATGGAAAATATGACTCTGCAAAACTATTGAAATAATATCTAATATTTCATCTCAATGACCTCTGCACATATATTCAAACTGACATTTTCCATTCATGTCACAAATCAGTTGCAGTGTAACCCACTAAAATCCGATGCCACCACTGATGTGACACTGTAAACTCACCTCAGCTGAAAATCCTTCAACCAGGATTGCAACCAAAAGGTTGAAGAGGACGTAGTTTCCAAATGTCATAAGAGCAACAAAGTATAATGCTGCCCAGTGACTTGTCTTCATTCCATTGAAAAGTACAACATTCCAATCCTCTTGAGTCAAAATCTGGAAGAAAAAATTGGGCTGTATCACATTTCACAATGACCAAGAGTGCAGTATTAGCAAAATAATACAGCAATGATGATAATGATGCAAAGGCCTGAGGAAGAGCGAACATTCTAAAAAAAAGTTCATTGCATATTTGGGAAAAAATTCCAAGTTAAATGACTTCAGCATTAATGGAATTAGTGATATTACTAGTCTTATTATTATCTCAGGGGTGCTGACAATATTCATGCATTAGAATCTCGAAATTACCAGCATATGGCATGTTGCAAACTTTCAGTTTTGAATATTCTAAATAAGAAACATGTGCCAATTCGATATTATTCTTTTCCATAACAGCACTAATGGTAAGTCCATTTGGTTGAAGAATAATTAAAAGTAAATAATTATTATGTATTTCTGGTGCGGTACAGTTTACAATCTACTTTATTTAAGGAAATATATGGCCAGACCCAGAATGGAAAATACAACTTCATTCTGATACAGATTATTAATTCATAATATTATATTACTATAATAATTTGTATAATATTTCAGTTATCATCAGTGATAACTTGCTTTCTATTGTGATGCAACCGTCTTAAAATTATGTTAGCATGACATTATTCAAATATGGTAACTTTGACTTTAGTTCAGTAATTAGTTTTTCCCAGGTGACTTTTACAAGCCAAAAATATGATTACATGATTTGGGTCTCCCATACAACTTACTGTCAAATTCAAGATGTCATTTTCCCTTCCGCAGTGAATGCATGGAACATTCATATGGGCAACAAATTCGCAAACCAGCAAATTCATGGAATCTGAAGGGAGTATTTTCCTTACTGGCAACAAGAAACCATACCTCACGCTCGAGGAAAACTTACTGAGCTCTACTCTACCAAAAAAAATTGCTAAATAAAAGTCAAGTTGCAAACCCTTCTTGAGCCACAAAATGGAAGAAAAGTCTGAAGCTGACACCCAGGGTACAACAGGACTAGCTCTGCAACTCTTACCTGAAATACGGTGACGGTGGCCCAAAGGAAGTTATTGAAGTGCTTTCGGTCACAGATGCACCGGGGATCTCGGCTGACGATCATCGCGCAGGGGCAATTTCTGCCGTCAGCAAGCATGCAAAACTTACCCCCAAACAGGTACATGCCTAGCACACTGCAACGAACCAAGCCAGCATGGCACCAATGTTGTAGGCACGCACTTTCCACACCCACTACACAAGTGCTAGGCCTACTGCTAACAGGGTGATCATGTTGATTACAATTCATTACTCTCAATACTGAACAAGTGTGTGTGGAAACATGCCTGTTTTGTCAATACTAATAAGGCGGGAAATGCGTGCTGCTCAAAGACATGGCACTAATATAGCCTAATATCTGGTGCTGCTTGCTTTGCAGCCATATTTCAAGACACCTGGAGGTATTTCTGTAGCTGCAGGTTAGGCCGGAATAAATTCTTTTTACAAATTCTTGTTTGACTTTGTCCCTGCACTGCAGCAAAGTACACCTTGTAGGAGGTTCATTATAAATAACACCCAAATGTTACATTATGGATTTCCTTGCAATAGTAGGCAGTTGATAAAAGCACTTGAAATGTAGGCCTACTGTAGCATTCCCAGTCTATATGAGAGTTACAGGAGTTACTGAATTAACGTCTCACATTAGATCTGACCAGACATTTTACTAATGGCATGCAGTAGTCCTATACTGAATGATTTTAATGCAGGTCCAAGACATGCAGCAAATATTACTGTATATTGCAGTACCAGTCGCCAAAATCCCAGGTAAAACTAGCGTTCAATATACTTCCATGTTAGGGAAGGGTGAGGTCATGACCTTGATCATAATGGACTAATAGGATCAAGTGTGTAACAGACTTGTAAGATGGTGAAATATTAAATAATTACAATAAACACTGAGGCTTGGTTCAATTAGTGCCTTTAGAATGCAATCTTCAGAATTGCCATGTTTGCAGTTATCATTTGCAGTATTGCTTGTCAGTATACTAATATGCTATAGACAAGCCCAGAAACAAAGACAAAATAATGGCTACGAGTTAATGCCTCGGGCACGAAACCCGGTTGTGTGAAAGCAAATGCAATACAGCACAGTGTACATTAAATTTCTGAAAAGGGACTACTTTTTGGTTTATAAATCGGTAACAAGTGATTCTTGAATCAGAGAAATTTCGTTTTTCTTTTGGGCAGCAAAAAAAATGTCGTACGACGTAAATACGTCGTAATGAGAATGGCATGCCAAAGTATAAAGTTCTAATTTTTTTAATGCACTCAAGGTCATCCCGATGAGGTGGTTTATCGTCCTAACCAGGGTTTATAGTGTATTCATCTTCTAAAGATTTACTTTGTGTATCGTGCAACACCTGCTTCAGCACCTCATCTGCATTGCTACCATATTCATCCTCCGTTGTCAGGATGCTGTTGTAATACAATTGACAATGTCACTTGAAGACATGAAGACATGCTTCACCAATTGTATGTATGCAGAGCTCAGCATGGCTCAGGTTTTAGAAAAAATATGGGAATACATGTAGAGTAAATGTGAAAATTGTACTGCACGTGTTCAACTGAAGAGGTGAAAAAGTGTCCAACTTCCAAGATAGGCAGGTGTCCAACTTAGCAATATTGTAAGGGATAATCTTTTCCAACCGTTCCAAAAATAATGTCCAACATAGGGAGGTGTCCAACTTGACAGATTTCACTGTAATAATTTTCATTCATACAACTGTCCCTAAGTCACCCTAGTTGACATCTCAAACAATTAAGAGTTCTAAAGTAGGCATATCACTTCCCAGTTGCATCAGTAAAAACATTTCCGATTATAAATGGTGAAAACACGCATATAATCACAGACTTTTCCTAACTTGTGTTGATATAACTGGTCTTAAATCCATGCCAAAAAAATCTGCTACCTGCATGTACCAATTTTCTTTACACAAACACTGAAACAGCATGCATACATAGTAGGCCTCATTGTAATTGGCACTCATTTTCATTTCAATATGGATATGGCCAACTTGATGCTAACTGCAATACCCAATAGAATATTCCATAATAATAGAATTACTGATAATAATGCTTAATAACTCAAAGCAAACATCCATCTCGCATCCATCCCACCAGCATCCCACCCACCTTTCTTCTTACACCAATGAATTTGTCTGCAGTATGTTATCAATATGGTAAAGCTGTAGAAGTAGCTGGAGTAGCATGGATGGGAGACGTGACATATTTTGGACCTACATATCTGATATGGCGCAAAGTTAGACTATGTTCCTTAGATTACAACAAAAGAAGAGGCTTAATAAGGGCAGGCTTGCCATCCACTTCTGAACGGTATGATTACATCTCATTTATGATAATACCTGGCACATGCTGGTTGCAGAGAGTGGTTTTGTCCTGTCAATATAATTATGGTTGTCTAAGTAGAAAGTCAAATTCCTATTCATAATATTATTATCACACTATAAGTAATAAAATTATTATTAATTTAAAAATATGCCATGAAACCGAAATGAATAACATACTGTCTAATTGCATTAGAGGTAAACGCAAAGTACCTTACATGCCAATATTTTCACCAAGGCTGTTGAATAAGTCATGATTCAGTAGAATGTATTGAAATATGAAACACTGTGCCTGAAGGTAACAGGTAATGATAATGTGGCAGTTACCAATATGGAGGTGCATGGTTTATTTGAGAAATTTTTCAGATATTCACAGTCAAATATTTATAAATATCAATGCGGAAGTATATCTTAAATATTGCAGTTATTCCTTTAGTGAAACAAAGCTGCAAATAGGCACAAACTGAACCAGACCACTCGGGGCACAATCTTCCTGTGTAAAGTGTTAAACAACCTGAGTGGGCAACTTTCGTTTATGTTGTGAGCAGTCCGGAATAAAGTACAGCGGGAGGAGAGAAAAATTACCTATGATTATGTTCATAAAATATTTCAGTCAAATTAATGACATCATCAATATTCCAATTCATGCTGCGACCTATTTGTTCCCATTTGTTGATGACCCATGTTAGATATCAAAATAAATTAGAGCCTGCCAGAACTATTACTAGGATTGGATTTTCACTCTCAATAGCACCTTCAAGCGACACTGTACTTATCCATGATGTCAACAGTACTATCACCTGCTCTCTAAGCAAGACAGCTCTTACGGAAATATTTTTCAAGTATACCACGTAGGCTACAACAATACATCAGCAGTGAACCTTCCACAAGGTGTTTACATATTTTGATGACCAATCTCTTAAAGCCTTGTTACTGCACATTAGTTCAAGTGAACTAGGAATTTTCTCCTCATACGCAACCTCTATTTAATTACATCATCTTTATCAACTTAAATATACCGGTACTAGGCAATACATACCATAAAAATATCAATACTGGATGTGGCAAAAACCAGGCTCTCTTTATACAGTATTTAAATGCAATAATGTAATTTTTTTAAGTTCGTGTGGCAAGTATCGAATCCAGAAAAATAAATCTGTCCATATTTTACCACAAAACCTTTCTTATTAATTGCTGGTTAATTTTGTGTCAATACTAATAATTAATGACATGTAATATCCAGCTCAACTTGTTTCATATAGTTCGATGCTCTCTGATGCCATGAGAGTCAGCAAAAATTCGTAAAATTATTCATGATGATCTCATCATTATAGCATTACATTTGCGTCACATTGCATTAGTCACAAAACCATCATTGGCGTTAATGGTTTCTTCCCCAAGCATTGGAGTATGCAATTTTTACAGTCACTGCCAAAGGATCTCTTCCATGATGTATTTTGTAGTGTACCATGATCATTTCTGTCGGTCGTTGTTCCTAATAATATGATGCGAAAAAATGAAACGCATTTAAAAAATATTCTCTCAGTAGTCAAAACCTGGACTCGAAAACTGCGAATTAGCAATTTTTGAGTGTTAAATGCCCACAGAAACAGTTAGGAAATTGGAAGTCCTTCAATATAAATTTTCATGGCAGTTGCAGATGACGTGCAATTTTTTGAGTTTCACATTTTTTACGAACAATAATTTTTATAAAATTAAAAATGCTCGCGAGCACTCTTCCTGTTGCGATATCTTACCATCCAAGAAGAGATCCTTTGTACCAGGCCTTCAAAAAATTCACTGGCTATCCCCACAGCTGCTAAAATAATTCTATGCATTGGTCTTTGACAAATATTCCTTCATTGGCTAAACTGAATGGGGTGAACAATTGTGACTGTAATGCTTCCATGATCTGGGAATGTGGTTTAAAGTTTTCCTGGCACACAGGACAAAGAGCAAAGCAATGAACCTATGCATAGAAAACATTAAGAAAAATATAATCACAGTTTTAATGGAAATAAATGGTCAGATTATACTGTATAAGGTGACCAGAGAGTCCCATTCCACATGACAGACCGTCTACAAGTGTGCTATAAGTTGCTTAAATAATCTTGTAATACTGATTCTGCAATACCGTATTTTGCTGGAACTGAGTTAGGCATTGTGCAATATAATCCCTGACGAGTACTTTTTGGTGGTCAAGTCTGTTTTCCAATAGAGAAATTACAACCTCCTGGAGAAATTAATCAAAAAGAAATAATTCATCTCCTTGGGAGTAATTGAATTTTCCAGTCTTTAAACCCTCACATCTTGAAATCAACCAAATCTTATGACTCTGATAGTTATGTATTTCAGGTACGTAAATTTATCCTGCTCATAGAGACCAGAATTGAACCAGAGAGACACATCATAACAAACTTGTAATGGCATGTTAAGTACACTCGTGTAAAAACACGGGTAAGCCATTTTAAATTAAGCAAAATACACAATTGTATGTTTAGATAAGCTTATGAGGAGATGTCAAAATATTGATGGATTATATTCCAAATCTTGAGTATTTGGTGGTTCCTTAAGTCCTGAAATTTTTGTTCCACATTCTCTGCAAATTTGTACAGTCACTAGTTTTTAAAAGCATTCATATTAAATGCATACCACCAGTATTGCGCATTCCCCGCCAAGGGACATGAATATTTTGGTGAGTCACACTCGGGAAAGTGTACGTGCACTTGTGAACACATCTTTGACTTTGTTTCCAGCACTGGGTGTAATACCATAATATAATTATTAGCTCTAGGCCTAACACATGTGTACAGGTACAACACTGTATGAATAGAGCCAGTTTCAATGTCACAATGACACATCTCAGGTGCATTTCAAAAAAAAAGTAATACCAAAATTAGAGAAAAACTATGGCAGCAAGAAATTCTTTTCAAGACTTGTGTCCACATTCGGTTGATGCATAAAATGATTATATTTTAAACTATTAAAATAATCTCGTATATTATCCTGCAACAATTCACAGGTAGATCACTTTTCTCTTCACATGTGCAGCTCAAACCACAGCTACAAGGTGTGTCAAATGGAAATTAGAATTTGGTTGCCAAAATGTACACGATGTGGTTATAAATGCTACTGCCCATCCTGGATAATTTGGCGTTCTAGTAGTTCTCCATGGTCCATGGAAATCGATGTGCAGCAGCAGGGGCAATAAGGCCATCTCAGCAACTGGGATGTTCCAGCAATGCCTTTCCTGCCTACAGAGGAATTCCCGCCAACAAAAATTCACGAACAACTGTATATCACAGCCACAAAATAATGTACAAGTACAAAATGGGCAGGTGCACACCACAAAGGATCAAATACCACTGCAAGGCTGAACCCCAATCAAGACAGTCTCCCTTCTCATCGCAGAACAAAATTAATGCATCTGCAAACTGCAATAAACAACTTACCGTCTTTGCCCACTTGTACAGTGTTGGTCATATATCGAGACAACCACCAGCGACATTTTCCGAAGCGACAGAAGAAGGAATCTTGCTCGCCCATGCTTGAAGTATGTTTATCTTCGATTCCTTCTTTTGCCGCTTCGGAAAATGTCCCTGGCGGTTGCCTCTACATATGACCAACACTGTACAGTACATTATATTTGGTCCGTGAGAACCTTTTCTCTTCACTTCTATCAGTGAATTTCCCTCAGTGAAACCTCCTTTGCAGCCAGAAAATTGATAACATTGCACTAGAGAGCTAAGACTTCACTGCCTTTGCTTCTGCACCTCACTCTCCATGCACACAAGACCACCAACACATTCAGTTATCCAGTAAGGGCAGTGGACCTTATTCCTCCACTTCCAACCATGGTTATATTTTGGCAACAAAATTCTAATTTTCATTACTTATTAAGTTGAACATTATAAAAATATACAAATATTTGTATGCATGTTGCGTAAAAATAATTTACTTACTGACAACCTACATTCCCCTTGCAGTTACAGGCAACCCCTCAAATAATATTTTAGGGCTTTCTGTGGTACCACTGGAATTAAATAAACTGCACTATACCTTCTCTGGCACAACTCCGTGGTTGACTGATCTCCCTCCCCCCTACTCCCCTGCCCCTGCCATCCTCCAATATTCCTTTCCGATTTATGAACTGCATCCGAATTCTATTCTGGAAAAGTGACACTTTGGGCATTTCCCCACTTCTATCCAATTTATTATTCTATTTTATAGAAATGTGGCTGTGTGGATTATTGGGAAAAATTCTTCAAACACCCTTAGTGGCCAAAACGGTTATTACTTTTAGAATGTAGTATATCGTTGCCTCCTCCTATGGGGCTGTAGCTTACTATTCACTGGGAAAACCATTTTAACGTACGCAATTATTGTGACCTACCTCTACCTCAGTGTTATTAAATCCCTGAACACAGAAAGACCAAGTACGCTGCTGTTTTTGTTAGTAGTGCAATACATCGTGTAAATATACATATAACATAATTCTAAAATAAGCGTATCTTTATCTGGAAATAACACCATACAGGATCGTCCAACAATAAAGGAATACTGCTTACAAAATTCTTAATATTTAGCTGATTTATATTAACCATAAGTTATTAGGTTACACGTAGCAATTCAATAATATAATCTCTTACACTTTCCCTTGTGGGTCATTAAAAGCAATAGCCATCATAGGCACTGCTTTTTTGAACCATGAGAAGAAGTGTAAACAGTTACAGTATATTGAATTGCTACACACAACCTAATTTATAGTTACTGGAAATCAGCCAAATGAGCAGAATTTGGTAAGCAATGTTCCTCCCTTGTTGGACCATCCTGTATATGGCACCTGTAAGAGAAAATGTCACTGATTTTGTCTAGAGTTTAGGAATATGATACTTCAACATTCCATATTTGCCACCGTTTGCCACATTTAGGATGTAACATCATACTGAGAGACCAAAGCCTAACTTACATGATAAATGGATATTTCAAATATGAGTAATACCTTGGTAATACTTCTAAATTTTAATCCACTCTACTGATTCAAATGCTTATAAGTTATAAACATTCAAATACCTGATATGCTTGTAAATGTCAAAAACACTTGAATCCTTCTAGAAGGTAATATGATTGTGTTTCCTGCCAACATTACCAACTCCTAAATTACACTTTTTGTCTTTCAGCAATGATCCAGTTGCATTCTGACATTCTTAACTGGCTCTATGTAATTGTGTATGTTCCAAGGATTGCTCCATGGAGCATGCACTATGTTGTCAATGCAAATCCGTCCGATGTTACCTCTTGAAAAAAGTTTGGACAATAATACGTAAGACAATATAACAGGAGTGACACACAAGTTGTCATGGAGGATGCGAAGGCCATGAGCTGTGGAGAATTGACGACTGTAGAGGTGACATCAGAAACGAGCATGCATGTCCCACATAATGAAAATAAAAGGCGTGCGGCATGCGCAGGCAGCATTACATGCAGAAGAGCAAGCCATTCCATGCTACCACAGTGCGCACATGGGCTGCACTCCCATCAGCGACAGACCTTTTCTCATGAAAATGCATCACGTTCCAACCTGCCATCAAAATAGCTAATGCTGCTGGGAAGTCACTAGTCCCAGCCAACATCTCTCACTTATATTTCTCCTATGTGTATAGGGACTACTGTATTGGAATATACAACCCGTGCAAATTGCAAACTGCAGGATGATGTCCATAAGGCAGGATTTGTTTGTAAGTGACGCAACATCAAGGACGTTGGGGGTTTGGTTGGGTTACATCTAACAGCTAGGTTGCATAAACGAAGGTAAATCCTGAACAAGTAATTCGTATGAATAATATTAATCACCCACTTGTCCTGGGTCTACGTAATTTATGCAACTGGCCCTAGGTACATCAGTCACTTGACCCTTTGTTTGGAATGACTGAAAGTTTTGGCCCTCAGTTTATTAGGGGAGCATTTAAAAATTTTCGTCATTGTTATCATGGCACAGCCTCAGAAAGTGGATGTATGGTTATGAATAGATAAGTAAATAACTTAGTTTCTGAAATATTTATGCCATATAATGCTGAACACCCAAAAATAAGATGTGGTACAGAAAAGAAAATTCTCATGCCCAACTGAGCATGTTTGAATGAATTTGAGCATAGCATCTTTCCATGTCCAGAGTTAGCCAAGTGTTCGAAGACTGCTGGAGGGCTATCGTTACACCCTCCCCCGGAGACCCCGGCGATATGGTTCGCCGCAGGCCTAGAAAAGAGCGAGCGAAGCGAGTGGTTTTCTAGCCCTGAGCTCTAGGAAAATGCGAGCGGAGCGAGGGTTTTCTTAGTGCACATATTAAATTGCTCAAATTAAAACAATTTAGGGTAGTTTCCTTAGATTGATGCATCCTTAGATTGCTGCGTTATGTATTATCTTGGTGATCAGACCATGCGCCTAATTCCGACCACCATGCTATCTCCGTGGTAACGTGTTGCAAATTGCCGGTGACAGTGGTAAAATGTCACAAAGACGGAATTGCTGAGCTGGCAGTATACTAATGCGAACATCCGTGCATTGTACAACCTTTGACACCAGTTGGTCTGTAAACGCATGGTGGACTGCAGTGCATTATTGGCCATCATTTCCCAGCAATTTATTAAAGCTATGCTATTCAATAATTTATTTCAGCCTATGATGTTGCTACACTGTTTATTTGCTGATAGGACGCTCCAGAAATGGAAAATTCCACAAATCGTCCATGTGAGTGTAACACTACTAGCATCATTACCTATGTCTGTACGTATGCAAAATAATTACAAATTTATGTAAAACTACCCTCAGCGTTTACGTACAGCATAACCTCTGTTATGAAATGTAAATGAATATTGTGGTTAGGCTTAGGTCTCATCCCAAAGCTGTCGCATTTTATATGTGCAAATATACAAATATTCCAAAATCCGAATTCCGAAAGACTGTCGGTCCCAAACATTTTGAATAAAGGATTCTCAACTTGAACCAATCATAAAGGAGTGTTTATGAAGTTTCCATAGTAACAGCTAAGCAACCACGGCAGCCTTGGACTAGACGGGGCATAGCAGAAATACGCAAGTGATCTCAAGGGTACGTAATATTAGTCATTTTCCGGTTGAACTGGTGCCAACAACTGACTGGGGATCATGTTCTGCGACCTTCCAGGTTTGGAGGCTCGGAATCTCTTACTTCTAGCTTATTGGACTGGCAAGAAATGAAGACTGGGCTCGGTAATGGTACTGACTTAAAAGTTTGCATACCGGTACAGGTTTCGTTCTTGAATAAATTCGCCGAAGATCATGTTGCAGCATATGAGGAGCCCGCCTATACAGAGCTGGAGACGATGCCATCGTCTTTCTCAAGTGTCTAGCTCTAGACGATGCTTTATGAATTGAAGAATAGAACAAGGGCCAGAGTAAAATATAGATATACTGTTTTTGAATTAATATATTATATTACATCTGCTTAATGTTGCGGTGGCCCTGGCAGACTTGCGTAAAATATAGGGTTGTCAAGACTATTAGTGTGACTCGAACATTCATTATTATTATTATTCTGCATCACCTCCATGTGTCTAGCCAGCCGGACTCAGCCCTTGTTCTGCTAGGTTATTCAATTTTATTAATTTTTATTTAAAAACTACTCTACCGGAGGTAATAATGGATCAAGAATATTATAGCTAAATAATTCACGTGCAGTTAGCTTCACGTCAGGGCAGTGAATCTCGTGACTGGTCATATTTTCATAGCTTGCAGAAATTCTCTCAAATGTAGGGTATTTAAGTCATGCTAGCACATGCATTCATTACAAGGTGGATAGCATTGTATCTTAAGTGAGGTTGAGTAATTCAACTGAATGCAAGATATAAATGTATAGGCCTAATTAATTATTCTAGCTTCCAGTTCATTAATTGCAATTCTACTGTAGAATCCAGAGTAGGCATGGCAGATTTTTCTTCTCCACATATTGCGATTATCTGCACATATGCAGGGTGAAACTGTCATCACAGTCTGAGAGGTATTGCAGATGTGAGTAATAGTAATTGACTAGAAAGGTAAGTCAAAGCTGCCTTGCCACATAGGCTATAATAGTGCTCTGTGTTTGTAATAGTTGGCAGAGAAGAGCAGACTACAACAAAAGGACACCACAGGTTTTACTTGTGAGTTTGACTAATAAGGGCATTATACAGTACATCAAGATGAATACAGGCAAGGCCAATGGGTCAGTGACATGCACCAGAGCCATATATGGGATATGTAGGGATGTGTGACGTCCTTTACCAACACTCCCTATGAGAAAACGCGCTTCCTAAACTCTCACCGGAGAAAGATGACCTGGGTTGAAGCCTTGGCGTGTGTGCATGGCAATGATCGCGGGGGACGTTCCAAAAGTCTTACCTAGATTACATGACATGGTACAGCTGTGCTTGTGACATAGCACACTGTACAGAGCCAGTGGTCAGGGCAGCCTCTCTCCTCTTTCCCAAGCTTTGAGTGAGCAAGCACAAGTCAGTGTTGCTTTCGTCGTGCCCTAGATTCTAACATACGGGGGAAACAATCGAAAAAGTTGTGACCTGGCAAAACTCCTCCGACGCGACCAAGCACCCCTGAGTTGTTAGTGTGCTAAGAAAAGGAGGTGCAAGTAGTGTGTGCAATATACCTGAAAGACTGTGACAATGGCCCAAAGGAGGGAGTCAAAGTTCTTTCGGTCACACGTCACCTTCCCATCGGGGTCCTGACTGCAGAATTTGCATCCGAATAGGTTCATGCCCAGAATGCTAGAACGGAGATGGGAAGGTGTGAGTGTGGGGGAAGGGCATGCTTCCGTCCATTCAAGATGACGTCTGGATGGGATGTGACAACAATGCACAACAGGTTTGTGCTCTTCCGGGTGCTACCAGTGATGAGGTTGGTTCAAACCCCACCCTGCATGTGCCAAAAACACACTCGTCTCATTGCTCTCCCCATGTTGCACTGCAGGCATTCCCACACGTGCCAAAGACGAGTTTCCGTATGCTGTCTTGTGCATCTAGTTTTGTGCTGCTCGGAAAAGCAATACATATCCAAACAAACGGGCACCACAGAGTGATAGTCTAGTGGTAGTATAGGGCAGTGATGATGCTAGTATCAAGACTCAACAGTAGCTACACGAGAGGACAAAGTGGACGCAAAGAAACTGTGACATGGTTATTAAGGACACTTTGCCTATGAATCAGGGAAGATTCCTAGGTGCAGAGTATTTTGGTGAACATAATATTGACTGAACATAACAATCC
Organism: Catajapyx aquilonaris; assembly: GCA_000934665.2. Classification (NCBI taxonomy): domain Eukaryota; kingdom Metazoa; phylum Arthropoda; class Diplura; order Dicellurata; family Japygidae; genus Catajapyx; species Catajapyx aquilonaris. The sequence continues at coordinate 31,056 of KZ538355.1, forward strand.
TAGATCAAGTTGAGTTCCTTCGGAGCAAAAGTGACTTTACAACCACTTTGTACTGTATGTCTAAATTAACCTATGTATGACACCTGTCATGATCATCTTATTGTATTGTAGTCTAATGTTTTGTAAGGGAATCTATGTGCGCGACTACAGGTATCCTATCTATAGGTAGTCTATCGCTGACCCCCACCCAGCACACAAGTCGACGACAGCAACTACAGACTAGTAAACTTCTAGGTAAGAGCAGAGTGGGGGAAGGAAGAGGATGTGCTGGATAAGAATAATGGGGGATGGATGAGGTGAACGATTACTAAGCAAACTATACAATGCTACTTTGTAAGATAGCTACAGACCACTTGCTGCTCATGACCTGGTGTTCACAGGGTCACCAATTCAACATAAATTAATTTATACTTTATAGTACATTTTGTACCCTCCCAGCTGTAAGAGGTGACACCTTTAGAACACCTGGTGCATGGGTTCGGAAGAAGACTTATTTATTTATATATCAAATCAATAGCAGCTACTGCACTCTTATCCAGCAGCATACGCAGGATTGGACTTTTGCTATGCAAACCTCGAAATCCAGTGTTTGGAGACTTGTTGAATTACCTTACTGTGGTGGACCGAATTAATGTTACAGACAGTTAGGAGCAGTTTACAGTGTGAGCATTTTTGGTACTAACAATTAAGTAACGTGCCCAACAGTGAAATAATAAAACACTTTAGTCATTTTAGCAGTTGCAGCTAAGCCACTTCGTGAGTTGATTGTCAGTGAGCGTAATGTAATCACTGGCCCAAGCAACAGAGAGTGGTATGTTGTTTTATTCGTCATGTCAGATTTGTTAGGAATGGCAGTAAAATGTAGTCTACATCAGACTAAATGTAAGTCACTGAAACTACTGTACTTATATGCATATAAGTTAACTGTTACAAACGTTATTATTGCTAATATTCATATAAGCATAAATAGTATTAGATATTATCCATTGCTTCGGCCAGTGAATGACAATGTAATTATTTTTATATGGTAGAGTAGAAAGATGGGATTTCGAAGCCTGCCGGCCTGCCTGCCTGTGACACTATAAGTCAGTAAGTGCTGCTTGCACAGAAGTTTGCCAAGGAGATTGTATACACTCAAATGCTGCTGGCTAGCTTGTAAAGAATAAGAAAGCAAACGCTTCCCTATGAACAGAATGTCGGAACAAGCGACAGCTGCTGCATCTATCAAGCGCACTGCCAACATGAGAAGAGACGGTCTCAACATCTCCCTTGTCACCTCAACTACCCTTACTACTCTGTCAGTTATATCCTGCCATATTGTTGGAGTCTAATTAGAAACATAAGCTATTTCATCCTTAGACTTCGATCCTCCTGCAACTGAAAGTCAGTTGGGCATGCAGCAAGTAATAGTGTGATACTCCAACTTGTAATCATGTTATGATAATATAGCAGCAATATCCCCCACCCTTGTGCACTGACCTGAATATGAAAATGAAGAGCACCAAGAGCGCAAAGAAGACAGCCACGTTGTCCATTGTCCTTAACATGACAAACAGCTGGCGACGAAGGTTTGGCAGGAAGCGGACCAGTTTGAGTATGCGCAGCAGGCGAAATGTGCGCAAGACGGACAGGCTGGAATTTCCGGCATTCTCTGCTCCACCAGATGCCAGTCCTTGAGACAACTCTACCACGCTGTAGGACAATACATGATGTTTTTATTAGGCACGAAATGAACTGTATGTGCAGTACATTGCTGCATGACTTACCTTAGCACCACGATAATTCCATCAAAGACATTAAAGCCATTGCTGAGATAGCCTAAGAGGCCTTCAGCTATGAGCTTGAGCAGCATTTCCACAGCAAAGATGGCGGAGAAAACAATGTTGCTAGTTTCGACCATCATCGTCAATTCTTTGGGCTGAAGACAATAAGAACGTGTTACATAGGTAGGAAAAAACCTACACCACTGATGTCACCATGAAAGTAGGATTTGTGATTAGTTCTTCAGAAAGATACGTAAATACTCGTATTTGTCCAAGATCACCATGGCGTGAGCGCATATGTATTCAGGTCTTGACCGCAGCTTGAATACATTGCGAGAATATCCCTGGTATGCGTTTGCAAGTCTAAATCCTCCTTTTTGTTCCTTTTCAAAAGTCATACTTCCATGGAGACATGACTCATTTGACACCTACCTGTTTGTGGTATTCGATGCCCATACTGAGAGTATTGATGAGAATTGCAAAGAGAATACCCTGTTGAAAGTATTTGTGCTCAACCAAAGCCTTAATCACTCTGTGGATGCGATTCCACAGGAGACATAAGCAACTGGCCTTCCGCACTAGCTGTTGCTCTTCTTCTGACCAGTCCATATCCTCTTCAAAGTCCTCCACCTCTGATCCTGACCACTCTCCATCGCCACTTGTGTCATCCTGAGGTGCGGACTTGCAACCATTTTCAGGCGCTTCAGCCACAGTGAGTGCTGGAGCAGACAAATGCAATTTGTTTTCTTTGACCAGAAGCTGAGTGACATCAGTGTCCAGATGTGCCGGTAATGTGGCGTGCAATGCCCCACTGAGTGCCAAGAGTTCTGGACATGTCAAAGGACTGGCAGCAAGGCCTCCAGTGCTGGGCCGCTGGGAGAAGGCAAAAGAGAAGGAGCGTGGACGCCATTGCTCATTCTTATCCAGGGCCTCATCTGTCTGAGTGGTCCTCTCCCTAGAGCAGACATTGAGAGCCTCGCTGGAAGCTCCATTTTCACCGTGCAACAGCACGACGTCACTGAACATAACAGAACTACGACGACGCTGGCTCTGCGGAGTGGGATTGAGGTATGTCATGCTACCCGTCCCTGATTCCTCCCCTCCCGTAGCACCAACAATCGTCATGTCTCCCTCAGAACTGCCATTGTTCCCGCTAGGCACTTTGAGCAGGATGGGCTTTCTGGGACTGGCCACAGGGTCCACATCAGACACCTCAGGACTAGCTCTTGGTGCATGAGAGACAACCTGCTGAGCACCGGAAGAACGGCTGTCTTTTGGTGAGGTGCATGGGCCACTGTCATCGGATGGATCGTTGTTGTTATTGTTGTTGCTGCTGCTACTGCTATGGTTATTGTTGCTGCAGCTGTTGTTGTAGCAGGGGCTGACTTGAGGTTCTTCTTCCGCAGCAGTCAGAACAGCAGCTTCTCCCTGTTGGGCTCGCCTCCTGCGTTTTCTCTTGAGGCTGAAAGACCTGTTGTCGAAGAGGCAGCAGGATCCAGACTGTTGCTACTCACAAGCATCTCACCCCCAGGTAGCACCGTCGGTCTTGAAGACGTTTATGTTTTATCCCTTACTAAACACGATGCACCTAATGTACTTTATTCACCGTGCAATATTCATTCATTGTTCAAAGTCGTCACGTGCCCTCATTAAACCGAATAATACTGGGAACTCAATGTCCATGCAGTCTCATTATCGACGAGCAAGGACGAACAGTCATGCAAAAACTATTAGATGAAAGTATTCTGCATTACATCAATATCTTTAAATTCATTCTGGAACAATTCCCTGGCACCATTTGGTACCATGCATTTGAAGGAAAATGACATGCAAATGTGAGTGGAGATTGATGCCACTATGGCTACAATAACGAAAAATTTACGTCAGATGATCATAATTTCTGGGGAGTAATTTAAAAAAATTCTATAATATATGTTCCTAAATTCTTCAACCGTGTGTGACTTGACACTTGGAAAGGTATAGCAAGTTGACAGGTACAGAAGTAGGCCTATGGGAAGAGATTCAGGAACTCAACAGGTTTGAAATAGCTGACAATGAAAATATTAATATTAACAGAATGCAATTCTTTCCCTTGGCTACAATATTACAAAGGCCTACTTTTTTTTCTTAGTGACAACATTCCCTGCATCTGAATACCGCCATCGTAACCTAGTAAGCAACAAGCTGACTCACATTTGAAATTCACCGGCACTTTGAATGAAACGTTCAGAGCCAAACGGAGACCCATATACACACGAATACCGTCACCGCATATCACAGGCGAGAATGGGATGCCACGCACATACGTACTGTACGTCTCCTAGCCTACACGTGCTACCTGGGTCTCCACATGCTCTGCTCACCTGGGGACTTGCCGGGCCTGGCGCTGATTGCGGCGTCTCTGCTTCCAGTAGCGAGCCCAACGCCTTTTGGAGCGTCGGTACAGGTGGGCAACGTACTTGACGATTTGGGCATAGCACGAGGCTGGTTCAGATGTGGTGGTACTGGCAAGGGTGCTGGTCGATTGGTATCGTGCTCTCTCTAGCCTCATGCGCTCCATTTCCCGTTTCTTTGTCTCGGAGAATTGGGTAGCAATCACAACCAAGCACAAATTGATCATGAAGAAGGATCCAATCTGAAACGACAAGTGGTCGGTTTACTTCTTGTGGATAAGAGGTTGTCAGCGAAGGCTGTTGTTAGAATAACGGGAAGGCCATGATCAATATAAAAATTATTCGATATAATTATTATTCATGAGTAGCCTTCCCAGCACACTGCTGACTTCATTTGGGACAATCATACTCACCACAATGAGAAGCACAAAGTATATCCAATCCCAAAAGGAATGTGCGTCCTGAACGTAGTACATGATGTCAGTCCATCCTTCCAGACTGATGACCTACGCAGACCAAAAGTTCCATAGTGATTAGATAATAAAATAAAACGTAGCATACTCATAAAATATTACGTACCAAGAAAATCGCAACCCAGGCCAATCCAATGTTGTCGAATGAAATGGCTCCCTGGAAAGGGTTGGAATCACTCATGTTGCAGGTGTTGTAATACTGGTTCCAGTTGACACATGACTCTGTGGTTGGCAAGTTGTCACTGTCGTCTTTGGCTGTTTCGTTGCATTCCATGTCATTGCTGCGGAATGGCGGCAAGTCTGTGCATCGGTGCATGCCATTGTCTTTCTCCAATGAACATATGTAGTCTTTCTCGATGTCTTGTTGGTAACGATAGTAGTGTGCCAGCGGTCTGGTGAATATACAAATTGTTGAAACATTGTATCGAATTGCTGCTTTGTACTCTCCATGCGAAATATTGTTTTCCAGAAAATTATTATTATAGCCATTGGTGTTTCATAACATACCAATATCATACCGTTTTAATTTGTTCTTTATTACGTATTATTAATTCCTTCATAGTTTATAATAATTGCAACAGCAATAATGCATGTACTCGTATTTGTAAATATGACAGTTTTTTTACATTATCTGCTATTCCCTATTTTATTTGAGCATGGATATTGGATTCGAATTTTCAAATAAAGAGCTACAGTAATGTTGATAGTTCCTTCTGACGCCAGACATAAATTTGTGACAATCAGTAACAATTTTAACTCACCCTAGGCACAAAGTAGCAGTTACTATAATTATATGTATCAAAAAATAGTAACTTCTATGTCAGTAAGGTGGTGCTCTGTCTAGGCATGAGCAATCATCCAGGAGAGATATTAGGGGACTTGCTACAAGATAGAGTAGTTGCAAGCAAATGGCTAAACCAATCTGCATGTCAGAGGTAGTCCATGCACACACAGCACGTCTTCCGTAAGGTCCACCTGAAGTTTTGGTTAGTCACAAAAGCAAACACTTTTGGATTAGTAAGCCAGTGGATGCTGTTAGCGGTGGCCAACAGCCAATGCCAATGGAACTCGACAGTGCAGTGGGCTCGCTTCCGCCTCCATACAATTACTTTCTGAGATTTTGAAAAATCTAACTTGGGATTTTTCTTACACAGGGAGGTATTGTTTTGAAGCTCAGGAAGGGTAAGCCAGATGATAAGTGCTTCTTTATAACTTACATTAAAATAAAATGGAATGATTCAAAAAGGTAATAATGTAGACTATACAGGGCGTCTCAACTTTTTTGTCGGAACAGTTATTGGAAATATTGCACTAAGCTGCTACTTTGTAAGCAGTGTATGCCACTTCCACCTAAGTTTCGCAGGGAATATTCCCCATTCCTCCGACAAACCGGTTGCAAGTTACTGCTTACAAGTAGTAGCTTATAATGCAATATTTCCGATAACTGTTCGGACAAAAGAGTTGAGACACCCTGTATAAACATTCCTACTGTGAGCTGATCACTTCAGGAATTTTGTAATCCAGTACTAAAATTTTTATTGGATCTGTTAGACACGACATACGCGAAAAGTCTCCGAAAGGCATGAAAATGAATAATTCCATATTGGTGTCTTCGTGGACGTGTCCTTTCAACAAAAATGCTTACGGGTCTTAAATAATCCAAAGGGAAATTATGTGCCTAATTCCACGAGCACTAAAGAAATTGAAATCTCCGCCAAAAAAGGAGTTACGCAAGTTTCAAGATTTGAATCCAGTTCCCTGTAGATCTGGAGATGAATGTTTGATCCCCTCCGTCCTTTCCGTCTCTTATCGTTCTCTAATTAAGGTAATTATAGACTTGTAATAGTCTACAGCGTGCCTCTTTTTTCCTTTGAATTTCAAACTCAGTGACGGGCTCAACAAACTGCTGCGTCATATTTCTTGAAGAAAGTGCAGATCCAAGAAACCGTAATGGTTGGCACGAAAAAAAAGAACAAATAGTCACAACAGAAGCAAGTTTCAATTTGGAAGCTGCCGAGCGTGAAAATGGTCTGACGAAGAGAGTGTGACGAGAAGCCTCGTGTACACAGCCTCACCAACTGCCCTCTGGCAACCACTCCTACTGTGCAAGTATCAACTGGGTTGAGGAAGAGGGGGAAGCAGAGCACACACTATCGCTTAAAGGAATCCTTTGGCCTTCACTGGAAGCCAAGCTCAAGGCTCGAACATGGCACCTGAAGGAGGAGGAGGAAGAGCTTACAAAGTGCTTTTCACCTTCTGACTGTATATGTCGCTCAGTTTTCTGTAATGGAAACAATCGGAAAATTAAATACGCGGCTGAACGTATTGGTCATTGTTAGAAAAAAAACGTTCGTCGAAAGACTATAAAAGATCGTAAAGAGAACGTTTAGTACCCAATAAAAAATTATGTCACTATTGGAGAGTGGAGATTCACCATGAATATAATGCTGCCTTCAGTGGCTAATGCAGCCGCTATGGCGGTATGGTTTGTGGGGAGAGCCGTTTGGGGCTTCCAACCACATCAAGGAACACTTGTGATCAGCTCCATAAGCTACGGCCTGTTTTTCATGTCGAAAATCCGACAGCTTTTCTCTATGAGACATTCTACAACCTAGATCAATATTTATAAACGTGATCTAACCTAACTTTTGAGTACGTCACCAGAACGTTCCCTGAAACATTCCCATACGTTTGTGAAATGGGCCCATTATGGGACACCAGAGTATGCCCAAACAGCCAGAAAAACAAACTGCTATCTATTTATTTATTTACGTTAGCCTCAGGATGTAGGACTCTAACCTTTTCCATACTTAGGTCAAATAATAATATGCGCGATCCAAAAATTGGAAAAAGAGGAAAGACGTCGTGTCACTGATGAGGTTTAAAATCACTCAAAATTGCATTCTCTTTCACTAACAGAAGATATGATTATTATTTGTCCCCGTTGGAGGCGGATTAAGAATAATACAATTAGGCGTAGTCAAGCTGCATCGTTCCTATATGTTGTGTATACAGGGTGCTCCCTGTAATTCCGGACAGACTTCTAGGGGTAATAGAGGGGACCAAGACTGAGTATTTTTGACATAGGAACCTGTGTCAGAAAACGCCATCTAGAGGGGGTTCATAGACAAGGAACGGGTGCGCTCAGACGCGTCAGGAGGGAGGCGCTGGCGAGCGGACTGTTTTGTTGATAGATGGCGTGCAGTTTTTGCCAGGTTATGGCGTATCGCGTTGTTGTAAGTAAACAACGACGTGATACGCCATAACCTGGCAACAACAGAACCGTTGTTTATATCCGCAAGTCTCCTAGGAGGCGTACTTTAGTTGCTAGATGGCTCTGTTGTTGCAAGGTTATGGCACATCGCATCGTTGTTTACTATCCCAGCGCCATCTATCAACAAAACAGTCCGCTCGCCTAGCGCCTCCCGCGTGACGCGTCTGAGCGCACCCGTTCCTTGTCTATGAACCCCCTCTAGATGGCGTTTCCGGACACGGGTTCCTATGTCAAAAATACTTGTCTCGGTCCCCTCTATTACCCCTAGAAGTCTGTCCCGAATTACAGGGAACACCCTGTATAATTTGATCTTGATATTATACTGTATAAAAATGTGCAAGGTAAAATGATAGACTACCAGTGTGCTGACTGGTGACTGGATCTGGTTCTGACTCAAACATTAATAAATACCTCCACTTGCACTTGTATGCGGCAAGAGACTGATTGATAACTGAGAACTATATATTTTCTTGCACTTTTTATTGAGAAAGTGTATGCGACGTACTGTGCGACATAACAGTAACTGAATCCGCCTGAAGGAAAAGTGCCCACCTTTTTCCAAAATGAAGATGATGGTTGGTAAGTGAAGGAGCATCAGTAAATAGTAGGCTATGATTATGGCCAAATTCCCATTGTAACCCATAAAAACGTATGTGTTACATTGAGAAAGAGTTACTCTAGCTCCTGGCAATTTAAATACGTTTATCACTTTTAGAATCTGCTGAAGGAAATACCATGTGACGGGTGATCAGGTATGGAGGATATTGAGTGGAAAGGCTGGAAATAAACTGCTTTCATCCATTTAGCGTGAAATGCGATTTTTGCCTCTCCTTTAAGTTCAGAAGCGTGGACTTGGGCATTCACGCCAATTCGACTTTGTGTTCCTATAAAGGCCATAGCGATGAGAAGATTGCATAATCTTCAAGGCTTTTGTAAATCACATTACATTCCTGTTCTGGATTATCGCCAAGTTAATAATTATCACAACTTGTCGAATGCAGTCTTGCTCCCTTTCTCCCAGTCTCCTGTTGTCCACTTTTTCCTGGGAGGAAGTGAAACATGGGTTTAAAAAAAATTACTTACATGGGAATCTTCATCGTGTTTTTCACGGTCTCGTCAAAGAAACAGCGCTGACGGAGAGTACCGGACCAGAGCTGTACTCCGACTATGCCAAAGATGAAAAAGACGAAGAAGCAAAGAAGGAGAACGTTCCCCAGCATGGGCAACGTGTCAAGCAGTAGCATCACCAAGATCCTCATACCTGAAATAATACGGTATGGTTAATACCAACAATATTGTTAACAATATTTCAGCATGGATGCTTACTTGGAATTCGGTTTATGGCACGGAGAGGGCGCAGAACTCGGATGGTCCTTATTGCGGTGAGATTCATGTTGTCTCCCAGGCAATATTCAATGGCGCTAGAAGTATATTAATAACAATAATCATGCAGCATAATATAGCCTACATTGTTAATACCTTACATTAGTGTTGTTAAAATGTTAATATACAAAGGTCATTCAAATTTACATGAGCTAAGTCAGCCATTGGGATGTGGTTTAGTAATAGTATTTAAATATTGCATTGTATCATACAAGACAATAAATAAGATGCGTCTTCGGAATGTTCAGAATGCTTCATCTTGTATCACTTTCACTTGTTTCATCCTTGTATTTTAAAAGCTATATCACATACCCTGCTATCACTATGAAGAAGTCTAATCTATTCCAAGAGTCAGCCAGGTAGGTTCCTTTTCCGTAGACTCCCATGGCTACCATTTTAATGAGCATTTCTATAGCGAAGAAGGCGAAGATGAAATCGTCGATCATCTGAAAATTATGTAGATTGGTAAGAAAGATCTGTGCGGTAACATATTCATGGATAAAATAATAATGACAAAGCCTGTACTACCTGTAAAATCTTACAGCGGTTGGTGGTACAGTCCTCGTCGACGCAAGGCTGGTACATCCCCAGGGTCACACAATTGAAGAGGATGACCATCATACTGATGCGCTCGAACCACGTGATATAAGAGTTAAGGAAAAATGTACATGTAACCCTGAAATAAAGGAAGATATATGGTGTGTATCGATGTAATATTTTGTCTGATGGAGATCCATGGATGTTTTCTTTCTGAAAGGAATAAGGAAAGACATATATTATGACATAATTACAGTGGTATGCTGTTTACAAGTACAATTCCTGAATGGAACCTTGCAATTATTGGGGAATAACGGAAATACCGGTACTGTGAGCAATAAGACTTAGTGGATCAGTGTCATGCAGTGATATAATTAGTGCATTTTAAAATTTTCATTCGTGCCACTTTTTATTGTGAATATTGGTTTTTGGTCCAGCAGGTCTACACTAACTAAGTTGGTTCCCCAGAATAATTATTATTGATCACATCAATATGCAAAAAAGATTGAAATATTATTAGGATTTAGTATGATAGTCAACTAGCCAAATGCCTCACCCTGAGGGGATCAAAATATCTGGCATGAAGAGCATGTGCAATTCATTAATTAGCTAATTAAATCATAATTACAGACGGCTACAGAACAAGCAGGACCCCGAGTGGAGGGTGGTGAACTTATGTATGTGTATAGGCACTATGAATCCCTCATGTGGATTAACCCATAAGAAGTTCTCTCACTTGCTGGCTAACAGTGAAGGCCAAACGTTTTACAGGAAATGGATAGTGTTCTCTCTAAATCTTTCTCGCTCACATTCTCTATGAATACTAATACTTTCGGAAAGCTTCAGTCTTGGGCTTTCCACCTCAGAGAGGTAACCCTGGGACTTGATGATCCAGACTTCCCGCCCTTCTGTTGATATCAGAAACGTGGTAGAACTAGTGTAAATTCGTAATCGGACACCATAAGAGGAAAATTGGCCATCAATGGGAGCAAGTCGTACCAAGAGCTAATAAGTCGTACTTAGCGACAAGATGAAAATCGGTTCATGTCTTAGGAAACATGAAATGCAGGAGGGATGCAGGTCGCATCATTTAGGCCCCTATTGTTCGTCATCCATGGGAAATATCCTGCATAAACAATCCCGGTAACAGGCTAAGTCTGCTGTTCAGCAGTCAAGTTAGTGCATGAGCAAAAAAATATATTGGAATTTGCATTTTGGGAATCCTACATACCCATACCATTGTTCCATTTGACCAACATTTGCATTGAATGTGTACAGAGTAGGGGGCATTGCCCAAGAGTCCAAAATGGGAATTCTGAATTGTTAATTCAAGAACCTCTTTAAAGAGTGTCAACAGGGTTGCTATGTTAAACAATCCTTTACGTCTTTCCCTTCGGACTGTGTACTTCGACTTCTTTCCACCCGCTATATGAAGAGCGGCACAACATATTATCAAGATATTATTTCGGTTCGGTATTGTGTGCAATTGCATATCTTCATTTTTTAAACCGGTGGCTATCAAAATAGTTCTGAAACTAGAATAATAGGCCTACATAATATTAAAATTATTTTATGTATAATAAATTCAATATAATAAATTTGTTTTTATTATGGGAATACCCATTAACCTGTACTTTTAAAGTTAGTTTAGCATTTGACCTGTACATGATCATGTAAAATTTGATCCAATATCCAAACACATTACAGCTAATAAGGCTGAGATGTTGCTCCCAAACACTCGACTGGATCACACTGATACATTTGTAGCGCAGTGGCACACTCACAAAGTGGACGTTAATCGCATGTTCCTGTGAGAAATAATATTTGGCTTGGAGTTAATTCTTCTTTAACCCTTGGCCAATATGGCATCTATATTCCTGAAATTCACCATAACAATAGCCCTGTGAGAGAGGCCTATTTATCCAAGAGACTGAGCTCTTATTTTCCATGCATTTTTCTCGGTTCTAGCCAGAGGTATCAAATACGTACACTAACCAGATTGTTCGGAACAAAGTAATGATATACCGGTAAGCAACTCTGTGCCCAAAAGTCTCTAACAACTACAGGCATTTCAGCTGGAACACCCTGTATATTGGTTGATAAAATTATAGCAATACCGTGCATACGAAGGTACCACCGGCATAGTAAAGCGTTGTTAAAGCTATATTCAAATCCCTCCTGCCGCAGAGAGAATACGTATGTAAGTTATTAAATTATGTGTCAACTGGTTGTCATTTCTCAGATTAGTCACTTGCAGCCAACCTGCATACACTGTCTCGTCACACGTGCAATTCCCACATAATTATGGCAAATGACCAATGAGTATTCCAATAAAGGCTCTTCTCGTGCGTGAGTAACAAATTACAGAGATTTCAAATTTGTGCCTACAGTACACTTTGTCCTCGGTGGAAAATATCCACGTAATATTTCCGCCGTAGGTAGCACAAAATTAAATCCAAATGACTCCGCTACATGAGCATGTCTACCATCAAAATTCTCATCATCTTTCTCATTCCAGTTTGTCTGAGAGATTCTGTCTGTGACAGATGATGCTTCGGGCTGGATATCAATGTGTGGCCTTGTACAGTAACATACCCCTGAGGTATCACGCATCCTGTAGGTCGCCTTTTCTTCGTGTAGCCTACCTTGCAGAAGGCCTTGACAAGTCATGCTACTGGTATTGTGAAACTCATGCTTGGCCTGTTTCGCTTTATTTACGTTTAGAGAAGTAGCTTGATAGTGTCAGCACTTCTATTGTAGTAGTGCATGTTTTCCGGAATGATCTCGTGTCTCGCGCCATGTTCCCGTTGCAGAGAATAGCGGGCTTTCAAAGCGCCAGGCATATGCAAATACGCCATCTGTAAATTGAAGCCCTGTGTGTGTGTGTGTGTGTGCTGTTAATGCAAAGTTGGGGCCTGTTTTGCATTGGAGCCTTGATTTCTGGCATTATGTCATTTTCAAAAAGCCAAAAGCAATAAATGAAAGTGCAGAGTTTATTATATGAACCACTAAAAGTAACCATTCCGAAGTAATTGCTTAATAATAAGCAGCTTAGCGCGAAAATATCTCACCAATAAGACAAGCACTTTGTACCATAATTATGGCTGTCCTTGCATATAGTACTGTATATTTGATCATCTTATTATTGTCTTTAAATATGTTGAAGGAGAAAATACAAAATTGCACTGTTGCATCCAGAGGGTAATTTTACTTAATCCCTTAATGGCCGTTCGCTCTTTAATAGTCAGTAAATCTGCTTACAGTTAAATTAAATTGATTGAATTGTGGTATGTAAATGTGCTGCATAGGTTTTATAACGGAATGCCTCTGCAGTTTTCATATTAGCATTCTTTAATATTAATCATTTCGTGAGGGTGTTTTTGCGTAATGCCTGTTTTCAGTAATGCTCCTTTGAAATATATCGCATAATAAGTATGACAGTAACATGAACATCCCATAAGCTGATTGCAGCCGATGAAAATCTAGAGCAAAACCTCATTTTCGGGTGCACGAAAAGATCTGAAATTCCTTTAGGTGAGGAAAATAATGGGCCCTGCTTGGTTGCTAGATGACAGCGCTTTTTCCCCCTCTTCCTCTCTGCCCCAAAATTGTGGCATTCCATTCGGTCTTCGCACTTTTTACCTTCATTCTCGCCACGTCTTCGTGTTGTAGGAGTTACGCATCAATAATAATTTGTGCCGTGCCAACCTGAATCTTTCCTCTCTCAGGGTCTAGGTTTCCCAACAATGTTTCATTTATGATTACTTTGTAGTGCTCTTGGTAGTACTGAGTTTTAGGTGTTCGGTAGACTTCTGCGCGAGGCACATAATAATGCATTACCTCCAGATTCAGAGAAACTCCTTGTAAAAATAATTACCTCACTTTTTATATCAATTGTAATGTCTCACTTCCTGACCCCCGCAAGGTCACAGGGTCGTGGTCCAATAATACAACATGTTACGACTTACGAGTAACCCATTTATTAGAACGGCCCGAAGCCAGGACGTCTCACGACTGACGACGATTCCCCACCAGGTCCAAACCTATAGCCACTGCCCCCTAGTGAGAGGGGTTACAAAATGTCCACTAGTCGATTAGAAAATATCAAGATTGGCACCACGGTCGTATAAGGAGAGGTCGGGAAACTCCCCGCCATCTTGCGTTCCGTTACTCATTCCCGCCGTGGCGCTGACTGGAGGTGGCCATGATGTGACCTGGATCGTGAACATCTCACATATTGCGGCCATCTTGGTATACGCTATCGGTAGTAATCGGGAGGGGGATCGCTGATAAACCTAGTAATCGGGAGGAGGGTTATGGCGAATGGAGTTGTTATGGCGAATGAACGACACGCACAGCGAGATTCCATTGTTTTTACTAGCGCCGCTGCGGGAAGGAATAACGGATCGGCCTTTTCTATTGCGCTGGGATAGAAGTTTCCAGGGGCTGATTGGCACTTAAGTTGGTACAATGTTGAACAGCCAGCAAACATTAGGCCATTCACCTCCGGTATTTGAAAGTCAAAATCACTCGAGATAAACAAACGCCAATATTTGAATGAACTAGCAATTATTCCTCAAATTGGGCAATACCTCCACGCAATTGAATACCATTGAGAGGCAGGTTGCTCCTCTCCGGAGCCGAGATCGTTAACGAGTTCGCATGCAGGACCTTGATTTATCGCGGGAAATCGTTCCGCACTGAAGAGTACCAGAGTGGAAATTGCAGCTCAAGAGCTCATTTTCGACCCTCTCCATTTTCCTTCCAAATGCAGATCCGGCCTTATGTAAAATGGTCCCTTATACAAGTGACACAAGGTGGCCCCCAGAACGCCAGAAGTGTCACCTGTTAACCTTTCTCGAGTATCCCAGTAGACCAGCAAAGGAATAAGCTAGAAAATGAAGAGGATGGTCAGAGATTGAGGTCAGCATCGCTTCTCTTGAGGCTTTGTGGGGGAGTTAGGCTAAGGGGCTGAGGGGTACCATTGAACCGAGTCTGAATTAGGAAGGTGGTTTTGGATGAAGGAGAGGAGCAGAAGCCATCTAGAGGAAGATCATTATTAGTTGGGTAGCCGCAAGGTTGCCTTTAGCAACGTAAGATTCATTTTCTTTACATGTATATGTCACATGTTGTATGTCACTGTTGGATAAATGAAATGGACTCCTTGTCATATTTTACTTCCAGGTATGTCAACTACCAGAGATGGCAAAAATGCACAAAACTTCACTCGTCTTTTTAAATGTCAAAATTATTTAGGCCTTTTTTCTCAAAAATAGCCAAGATAGCGGTGCAGGTTGGAACTTTTTTTTTTAAGAAAGAAAAGTTGTATGTAGGGTTTGGGCGATGTGGTCCTGAGGGATCCGGAAGAGCAGTTGGGGAAATGATGAGCCCCTCCGTCTTAAACAGCCTCCATCCACTCACTTCTCCCAGTGCAAGGCATCAATGTCACTGGAGTGCCACTCCACCAGCTTTATATTGATTTTTATGGGCCTCTTTCCTACTCAGACTGGTCCTGATTCTGCACAGGTGGATGGTAGGCCTGGCGGGGAAGAATCCTTCTGCTGCACGATACTCACATCCCAAAATCATTTGCCACACATTTGGTCCTCTTCTCTCATTATGTTCTTTTCACCATAATAATTGGTTTGCACTCATGTTTTGTATGAAGGATTACTGTCTTTATTACTAATGTAATATGCACCTTTTGAGGGGGAGTTTGCGGAAGAAGCACATACTTGCATGAACGGCGACCTTTGAAGCTGTCAATGCCATAACAATAAAATGTGCGGGTAAATTTAAATCGGATTTGTTTCTATTGTTGATAATTTGCAGTGCGGTGCTGAATTCATGCGTTATAATAATGTTATGAGAATTTGACAGATGGGAGATGAACCAGTAGATGCTCTGACGTATTTTCTGGAAAACCAATGACGTCTCTCTTACAGCTTTATTGTACAGTGCATAACGGCTGAACTATGTTGGTATTTTGCGCTGTAGCATAGACATCACAGGTTTTATAGTGAACTTGTTGGAGCCTGCTGGTCCATCTCCATCATTTTGTTCGAGACTGTATCTCAATTTATTAGATATTTATAATTAGTTTCATGCGTGCTATAAACCAAATTGAGCACTTGAAAATAAAGAAAATGTTTACTTTCCGAGTAAAAATTCTGGTAAAAGCCATGCAGTACAGTGCACCGTCACAACCCGGATAAACCGATTATTTTCATGGGTGCTGTGAATACAAATCCCTTCATTTTGGATGGCAGTCATAAAAGGTTGGGTAAAACAACAATGCCCTCTTCTATATGACGATAGCTACCCCCACATTCCCCTGCTCTCGTACCACACCCGCAACCGAATACAATTAAAGAGAATGATTGACAAAATTATTCACCATCCCGGTTGAGAATAATGAGTGGTAATCATTAAATAGCTTATTCGTTGTAATGTTATACCATGAATTGCTATGTATTTTGGTGTATATTTGGCACAAGCATGGACCATGCAGAGAGCGATTTCATTACAGTAAATTCAAACTGTTTCAGGAGAAAGTGGGAACTTATATCACTGGCTTTCTATACTCTATGTATTAAGTAAGAGGATAGAAGAAAACGAAGGCAAAAGCTGACGCCGAGTATTTTAGGAAAGTATTTGGTAAGCATCCGTCACTGGAGGAAAAGCTAAAATAAGAGTTTGGAAGGCTGATCCATCACGCAAACAAAAAGTGCAGTCTCAGATAAACGCTCTCGGAGAAGAAGAAGAAAAAAAAGTCTCGCCTTTCATCCCTTTTGGCTACGCTCGCATCGACCACTAGAGAGGCGGAAGTGAGTTCCTATCTGCCACATAATACGTCTTCACAAACTGAGCAAATATTGTGCAGTGTTGTCCAGCATTTTCTAAGCCCAGAATAAGAATGGCACAATATGCATAAAATTGTTATGCACATCATCCGATATCAGACTTCGACACTTTCCACACACTACAGTTCAGTAGAAAGCATAATATGCTTTAAGTTGTCCGATACTCTAAGAGAAATTGGCATATTTTATTTATATTATTAATATTATTTAATATGAAAATGTGAAAATTAATTTCGATGTGAATTCTGCGTGTTCCACGACAGGCATTCAGATGGGTGTTTACACAACCTAATATTAACAGCTATATTTTTGATAATATCTATGTAACTGTTTAGTGTAAGATCGCTATTATAGTCAATGAAAACTGTCTAATAGCACAATTGTTTAAAAAAATTACATGTCTTTGTGAGCCTACAATCCAACCAGCATATTATACTGAAGGTGCCCACTATGGTAGAAAATCCAGCTAAATACCCCCTGAGTCAACATGATGCCTTAAAGAGACCCAGATCAATATCAATTTCGGGAGTAATTGCGTCGTTAAAGAGTTTTAATTTCCTAAATGATGAGTAAACTTTTGTCCTTTTTTCCAGAGCTCACACGTGTGATATCTCGTTACCCGCGTCCAGTGCACACATGTCCAGCCCTTTTCATGCCTCCGGATACTTGTGAGCTCGTTTTCATTGACCTGCAAGCTCCAAATCGCCCGCATCCAGCCTTGCTCTCCCAGCATTCTTTTTTTTTGTGGGTGGGAATAGAGGGCAGTGGAAAGGGTTTCAAAGCCACGGGTTGTTCCCTGGAGGACGAGTCAAGGCATGCAAAATTCACCCTCTGCCAGAATAGGTAATTTTACTGGTTAGGCATAGCAGAGACATCGTTGACTTGTGAGACCACAAACCACCAGGGGGGTCTTGGCATTGGGACTCCAGAAAGGACATTACACTTTAGAAGGGATTTGAACTTCTAAAATGAACTCGTGAGCATATTAGAATAGGTCGGATATCTCAAAATCTGGTACTAAAAGTCCGGTGAATTTTATTGGGCCCTTGTTCACAATTTTAATGATTTTTAGGCACGGCATGTTCGAATAAGGAACAAGCGACTGGCAGAAAATGGTCCTAGAAAGACTCGACCATATTGATTTGTGAAAAATGGCCGTGACAGTTTAATAAGACAATAACGAACTGGGCACGAAACGGGACAGCAAGGAATGAGTTGGGGCATTCAATGTCCGATTCGCCTGTCACGTTTTTTTTAATGTCCCCATGTCATTCACCCTCACTTCCAGGAACCCCCAGCAGCGCATGCAGAGGTCACCTTTCACTGTTTCTCCTCGTGCAACTTGCCCATTCGGGTCGTTGTACCGATTTGATGGTACAGGCATCGGATCGGCCTGGCACGTTCCATGTGTCCATTTTGTTTGCTTCCAATAATTCAAAGTGACATCTCACGGCCAAAGAGATATTCGCTTTGAAGCAAAAGTCTTTCAGTTCTGGGGAGATCCTGAGCCTACTCCAAGAAATATCTACAGTCCTTTAAACGAGAGAATGGTCTGACCTCACATTCAGCCCACCTCCACCCGGCTCTTCCCTTCTATCACGTCCCCGAATCACTCCGCTGCGCATGCTCAGAAAACACGGCTACTGTGACGTCAGACCATTCTCTCGCTTAGAGGACTGTACGCACCTACACCTCTGGTCTGACGCAAGCGAGACCGACTCATTTTGTCAGGATTCAAGTGCGACAGACCAGGGTCAGCTATTACTGCAAGTCAGAGGCTTTGTTAAATATCGGGAGAATGAATACCCTCGTTTAATTAAGGGCATCGCGCGGGAGGCAGCCTGGCGAAACCTCACATATGGACCGGCAGAATAGCCTTTGCGTCGCTGGACGCCAAATTCGCGGCAGTAATGGATTTAAAGCGGCAGTCCCTACAGTGTCTGAGTGTAAGCCGTGAGCTTCTGGCGCTCTCAAAGAATGCAGTGTTTCAGGCATTTTTATTACTCGTTTTGTTCGACAACAATTCCTATGTTTTCATGACGGGTGGATTCCATTTGGTCGTTTTCTGGGGTGAAGCAAAACGCGGTTCATACATTGTGAGATGTAGAAATCGTTCTGCAGCCACGAGCTGTGTGGGATAAACTATGCAGGAGCAACCCAAGTCGCGTAATTAGATGTCATGCAAAGGGCTTAATAATCCGATTGAATGCCACTGTTGGCCCGTCCAGTGCTTGCTAGACACTCTGGAGTGCCATGCAAGGTACCGGTATAACTATCACGGAATGTGGGTTCTAGTGTTCACCTGTTCTCCGTTTTCAAAATTGTATAGAGTCGTCGCATTTTGCACAGGTTGAAGCTTTAAAAGATATTAAACCAACGTTATTCCAAACATATAGGTGTGCTGAAGTATTGCTATATATTTTTTGCTGAATGTGGTTTCAAATCGTAGTTATCTCTTTTATATATTTTTCTATTTCATATGCTCTTTACAATTCCACAGTCTTTATTCATAACCTCAATGATGATGGTTATTAGACAGCGGAAAACCCATCAAACCTCGTTCCATGGGAGTAAATCCTCCGCCCGACCTGGGGATCGAACCTGGGACCATCACAAAGGTGGCATGGCAAGACCGAAATGAATATAGGCCTACCGATCAATAGAAAAATACATTCGAAAAAATATTTAGTTCATATATGTTGTGCATATAAATAGTAATTATCTGGATTACTGGATAGTTGCGTGTATAATAACAACGCTATTTTTCCACTGATGTGCGGTAAATTAAATTATTTTACCAAAAGGAATACACAATCATGAAATAACAGCTCTCATCAAAATAAGATACAATTAAACTACGAATAATTTCATTGGAAATATATCATTTAATTCATTTTGACGCAACAATTCTAAATAAATTATGAACCCATTCCATTGATTTGTACATGGAAACGAATCAAAGCGGCGTAATTCTGAAACAAAATATCAGCTCAAACAGTACTAGTTAGCTCGGAACACACAGAAAAGTGGGCTTGTCCACATTCGTTACGCTTTCATTTGGCACAGTATCTACCGCTCTCGGATTCAAGTAACAAGAAAAGCTGGCAGAATAACTCGCCTATAGTGCAGGCCTGGATTTAGGGCGGTGCGACAGGTTCCCCCGCACAGGGCACCAAGCCGAGGGGGGCGCCCCAAGGCGCCGGGCCGAGGAAAAAAAACTTATCCCGAGTCAATCACAACTTGCAAAAGTGTCGCCCAGCCCCCTGGTTCTTCCAGCCCAGCCCTGTACCGAGGGGAGGGGAAAAATCGTGAAATTCTGGAAGAGGTCTAAAATTCTTAAATTAGCGGAACTGGTCAAAACCCAATAATAGCCTACTATCAAATGAAAGATAATCACGAGGAGAATGCATCTATGGAGTTAGTTGCATTCATTTCGTCTTATTTCTTTTGATAAAATATGTTCATTGCGTTTTGTCCACTTTCACTACGGCATTTTTTTTTAATCGGAAAAATGTCTCAGTTTCAGCCTTTTTCAAAACTTCGCGATTTTCCCCTCCCCTGGAATCGTGCAACATGGATGAAACTTGGTATGCAGCGTTATGGCACAGGCGTTTATAGCTGTAATTTTTTCCCGAGCAAAATCCGAGATGGTCTAGCAACATTTCAGCCCACTTGATTCTGAATGACCCCAATATCTTGACGACTTAGGTTTTCTTGACTGCCCCACTGAGGTCAATTATTACAAAGTTCAGACAGAGTGAAATCTAAAGTGACGGCTAAAGCAATGAATTCTCATGAATTCGTTTTTGTCTGATTTTAAAAATCTAGCAAAAAAAGAAAAATACCTAAAAGAATTCTTACAAAAATCAATTGTGTTTTAGTGGGGGGGAGCGCCAAATTTTTATCCCAAGTTCAGTGTTATGAATGTTTTTAATTTTTCAAAAAAGCAACTGTACCAAACGGACTCAATGTCAAAGTTCGGTG
>KZ538355.1:51737-66012 GCA_000934665.2 Catajapyx aquilonaris
GGGGGGGGGGGGCAAATTTTTGCTTCGCACACATAAGTCCGCCCCTGCCTAGTGTCAACTGAAACGCCTGAAACAGAAATCCCATGGTTTCGTAAGAAGAGCCCATAGAGAACGGGGAGCTTTTGCACTGCAGAAACGCGTTGTCTGACGTTCGGACTTTCTCCATCAGACACGCAGATCCACTCGGAAAAGACAGTTGTAATCCCATCCCCGTTCCGATGCAGCATTGCGTTTTAGGACCTCCTGTGTCCCAAAGGACGATCGATACAAAGCTCTGGACATGCATCAAAACAAGTGCCATAGACGTTGACAGGAATCCCTGAATGCCATTCGGTCCGGTAGCTCGGCCTTTTTCCAGGGACGTCATTTTGATCGGCAACACATCTCCAAACTGCTGTCGAGTTCTCCAGATTTTTCCAAACACTCCCACCTCCACCCGGGGTATGCCTCATGTGAAATACCACTCATGCAGAGGACAATTCTCGACATTGACTCTCGTGCAAAGTTATTCTATTTTATTTGCAGAACACGTGATCAAATTAGCAGGAAATGATATCAAACTATCTTTAGATATACCAATGTATGCCTTGCCTGATGGAAAGTTGAAATGTTACGCTGTCCTTGTAACTTTAACAGTTTGTCCTAGTAATAATTGAAGGAGGGGATCTAAGGTATAACCAGTGCAGGTATTTATAGACTGGGAGGTACGACGAGAGGGGGTATAGATTTGTCACGAAGTTTCTGTGCAAACATTACAGAGCAGAAAATTTTCCCCGCGCTTGCAAAAAGGCCAAGTGATCGACACGAAGGCCTTGAGCCAACTACAGCTCATAATGTGTAACCTTGCTCATCATTTTACGATTTTAGGCCCCTAGTCTGTCACCCTTGGCCAGCTGCTTAACCACTTGGGTAACCGGTTGTTTACTTATATTATTATACTGTATGATACGTTATTGCCTTGGAAAGAAAAGCAGTGGGTAAAGGGTGACCAAACAAGAATAAGGCTGAGTGCCCCTTCTGATGACTTTTTCACCTTTTCCATGCAGCTTATATGAAAAAGGTGAAACAAATAACTTACAAGGCTTTCCTATTATATCTCATAGTGTTACTATAATATTATTATTATTATTATTAATAATAATAATAATAATAATAATAATAATAATAATAATAATAATAATAATAATATAATGGATACCCCGTGATAGGCCCCTTGGGCCCCTTAGGGGATCATCTTTTGAATACCCGACTTTAATCATTTGCCTGTAATGTGATGGATTTTGATAGTGGGAGGAAACGGGAGAACCCCGAGAAAACCCACGCGAACACGGAGAGAACCCATCGAAACTCTATCCACATAAGTATCCTCCGTCCGACACGGGGATCGAACTCGGGACCTTATAGAGGTGGAAGGCTGCGGCGCTAACCACTCGGCCACCGTGTCGCCCTTTCATAGTGTTACTATATTTGATTAAACAATAATCATTATTAGGCATAGTTGTACTGCATTTTCTTTCTAAAATCCTGCTAGTGTCACACATTTTCGTCATTGTCGTCTACATCGTTTTTGACATTTCTCATTCCTGAATGTTTTGGTTCCAACAAGTTCTCTGGCGGGAAATTGACCAGACGTTCTGACTAACCCTGTACAGAATTGAGCCTTACAGGTTTTTAACATAAAATTAGGGTATCGGACTCCGGGTCGCTCTTTCAGAAGTGGTATGACTGTGTTCTAAACCACTACACTACCGATCGAGGAGCCCAACTATTCTCAGGTGTGGTCAAATATAGCAAGTTGGTGATATAATGGAAATAGTTGAGCACCTCGATCGGAGCGCAAAAAGCTACACAAAAATTTCAGCGTAATTTCCAACAACTGCAGAACCTGAACTTGGAACACATTGCATATTCTCCTGAAAATAAGCTAGCATAACAAGCAATTTATGAAGTTATTTGCACACTAATTACGAACCAAAACTATTTTTAATGCCGTGAATAGCCATACATTTTGAATGAATACCGGCGTAGTAAAATCGCCCTACTTCTCAACATTTGCTGCCTAAATAATATAATAGCCCTTTATGAATGCAAAATTGAATCTAAAACAATGTGTGTTCAAAGGGAGGCGGCAGCATAAAAGGCTGGCTATACGATAGGCCTACTACGAGTGCAGACCTCCACGACCGCGTGCTCATGTCAACTTCCGCTCCCCATCCATGGAGCTTGTGTTCCTGATGCTCGTGTTCCTGTACCGGAGCAAGTTTCAGATGAAACCAGGCGTAGATCAACTGAGAGGTTGGCTCCCAGTTCGTCTAACAAGGTTTCTTTCTTGGTCTTGCCAAGTTTCAAGGTCCTCGTTCCGGAACCGGATGGCTAATTTTACGAGTTTTCCTCAACTCTAATAAACACATAGAACATACGAGAGATTAATGAACCTATATCCTATAGATTCTGGCGCCGCTCGTCCCAAGTTGTTGTATCCAAACAGATCCTGGACACGATGGAAGGATGGGAAAGTGCCAATATCAGGCTGCATTTTGCGTAGCTCGGACTTACCCACTTCTTTTAGTGTGGTACACATTTTCAGATGTAGTTTGCCCCAATATTGTTAGTTTCCACGAAATCACCCGATAAACTAAACTGTCTTCACTGGTTTCATTGAATGCAGGTCTTATCGCGTGCCTTTATCAGCTTTCACCCGTAAACGGGGGTCTCCGTAAGGCTAGGCTAGGAGTGTCAGGGGGCTGGTCTACCATATAATTATATACTCTGATACCGTTCGCGGAATCCATTTTGCATCCAGAAATCCAAGTCTATTCTGGTGTCGACTCCGCCAATTTCCTCCATATATTGTCCAAAGTCTCACCGCCTCCAATTTCGAGGTAACAAGAGGAGGCGACATTATTGCATGAAGCAAGTGCTCGTAATACAGGCACGTTGCTCTCTTTTCATCCGGCGCAAAGTTATGCCTGACTACACCTCATCAGCGCAGACAGGCAAACAACTTGGTTCCTATTACAGACGTCAGCGCTGACATCCTTCCCCACTACGACATAATAAAACCGCCGGCCTAGAAATCTCTCAAAACAAGGAAGAGTGAGAAAAGACGGGATTAAAAGTGGGGAGAAGGGGGAAGGCGGGGAAGTAGTAAAAAAAATCATTATTCTTCTACCTCACCGCTGAAGTGGAAAGTACAAGAGTGAGATGACAATCACATGTCTAATATTTCTTAGGTTTTCAAGTCCCATTCCCTGCCTGAGGGCTGAACTTCGATTATCCGTTTGCTGTCATTCCAGACGGTTATTGAGGTCTGATAACTTGCCAGGATAGTCAGGGAAGGAAATGAGGTTTTTTTTTCCCCTCCAGTTTTTCGGCTTGGTGTATACTGCATAATCCTCCGTCACGTACGGAGTATATATCATCAATGTATCAGCTACTATGAAGTCTCCTGGTACTATTTCGATGACGGTGATCGATGTTGCAAGGTATCGACACAGCATACTCATACTTCAAATTTAAAATAACCATCTGCAATTCCACGGTTCTTGCATGTACATGCACTCAAAAAAACGAGTCCTTCGTTAAAAAATGAAACACCTTGAGGAGTCTTCTCGTATATTCAGGTCTCGTCCGCAAGGGCCATTTTTACGCGGCTGTTCCCAGCTTCATCGTGGTAGCCAGATGAGATCCGGCGGAGCAAAATGTTCCGTTTCATTTGCAGGAGTTCCCCTAGATCCTCCTTAACTTATACACAGTAGGCTAGCCAAATATTAGGAGAGGATGCACACAGGGTTTGAAATGACCCACAGGATCGATTCTGAACCCTCGTGGTAAATGGACTGTGTGCACGGCACAATCAATTTGAAAGCAAGATGATTTAACTCGTCACATGGAAGAGTGACAACAGGAAACGTTCACTCGGGATGATAGGACAAAAAAAATAACCCAGGGATGCTCAACTCTCGTTGATGCTACCCTTCTCAAACCCTCAACCTCCCTATCCCCCAGACCATTTCTAATTAATGCACTGACAATGATTAATTCCGTGGAATTAAGATGCTTTGCGGCTGCTCCACAGAGGCCCAGTGAGATGCCTGAATCGAGAGTTATTTCCACACCGGCGCAGCCCGCAAATGCTTCGGCCGACCTAACCATCCATACCTTCATTTATAACTCCTCTCGATAGGAGAATCTCTTTACCAAGCATTAATTTCCCTTCCGCACAACGAGGATGCATTGGGGATAGGACTACACAAAATGGGATGATCAGTTGCAAATGGCGGGGTCATGGAGTGCACACTACAAGGTTATGAAGGCTTGAACTCCATATTGGGTCAACCACGTGCCGTTGCAGTCAATAACTCATTATATAAATAGGATATGAATTCCAACAGTAGTGTGACTTTAATATTCTGTTCTGTCATAAAAGCACATTCGGTCCGGTGGTGACGATGCAAGCACGCAAATGAGGCTAGCAGTTTAAATCTTACAGAACGTATTAATAATGCTTGTCATTATTCCAGGAGTTCCTGAGAAAGTTCTGTAACTTACTGGGATTCCCGGCAAATGACTAACTTGAGGGAGTTTCTATACTTTTTTTCTTCAAAAACCTGTTAGAGTCTCGGTTTTAGTTGGAAGTTATTCCAGTTTCATTACACGGCCCGGACGGTAATAAGTTTTCTAAAGAAGTCGGCACTGTATACTCTGCAGTTGACTGATGGGAAGAACATGCAGGCGTAGAAATGTGCCTAATACCAGTAATAACACACATTAGGTTTGTGCTAAAGTTAGCAGTTCTATGTTAATTGACAGACCATTTACAAAATAGCTTGTATAGATTCAACAGATTTAAAGAATTATGGATTAATTATCACCCTAGCTGTTCGCATTCTTTTCGTTTCTCTTATAGTTTAGAGCACTCACTATCCGCAAGTAAGGCTGGTAATTATATTGCATAATTTATTGTCCACTCGACTTATATTTATTAAACGTTTTCTGATCACCAGCTGATGTTATGATATAGCTTTATTATAAAATTTTTTTAATTCACTTTAATTAACTTATAAGGCAGTAGCTGCATTTTTCTTACTACACCGATTAACTTTCAACAGTGTGCATGCAGGCCATTTTACTTTTGAGCACCAGAGTCCCCTGCCCCCCCCCCTCACACTAAATTAGAAAACCCAACTTTACTATTTTTCTAACAAAAGCAAGGCATTTAACTAAGTTTACTACAACAATAGTACAATGTGCACTACTAGCATACCAGAGAAAAACACAAAGGCTGCCCAAATCTGAATGACTGCTCTCTCCCACCTGCCAGAATGGATCTGCAGCGAACTGGAGGAGTAAAACCACATGAAAAAGCACAATTTTTGCTGTGAAATATAAAACTCCCTCACGCTTTGACATAGAAGGATTACAACACATAATGTGCCTGTAGTCAGTACCTCCCGCATAATAGTGCTGGGCACTGGGCAGGTTGGGCGATTCCTTGACCTATTACAACACCTAAATACTCTAGATTGATTTGCAGAAGTCATTACGTCGTGTGGCGGCTATTAAATTTTGTCCACATGATAATTTAATCTTAGGAAACATCCTATGGATCCTTGCTAAGGTCTTCCTTTCAGTTTACAGTACTACACCATGGTGGTGGTGGAGGGGTGTTTCTTCGGCGTATCCGAGAGTTATGTTTGTGGTAGTTTTGTCTACTGGCAGGGTCGCCCAAGCCAGTTAAAGCAATAATAGTTTGTCACCATAACTAACATCCGCCTCCCGCCGTTATGACACCTCCCAGTCAAGCATGATGTAGAGCATCTTGGTCTTCTGTAATAAATCGATGAATCATCCTACCTGATCATTATACTAGATTTATCGACCACCTTGTATAAAATATGAGGTATAGATCATACGTAGTTTTAAAAATAGGATTTATCAGAATTTAAAATGATAGTCTACTCATCATCTTGCAGCCAACATTTTCACGTCACCGTATAGGTTGCTTCGAGTCCAAGTGACATAATTTAGCATGGCAAAAAAAACGGATGATAACTATCAGTGTATGAGTTATTTCGTGCACTTGTTTTGCACAATTTTGCCACCAGGCATTCGTGCTTCTCCTTCCACAAACCTTCTGTAACCCTCACAATCATCTATATGTTAAGACAGAACTACACTTGTTGCTCAAGAGGTAACGATATATCTTCCACCACTATACTTGTAAATTAATGCCAATGCTGTGCAGATTTGCACGTGTATAACCCACGCTTAAAAGCATGTTCGAAAGCCTGCGGGTAACCTCAGAAAATGGCGGCCACGTAGCTCTTGCAGCCACACGGCAGTCATAAATTAACACCCAACCCTGAAATGATGTCCCAGAATATTTAACCCCTTATCAAAGTGAACGTGCCGACCACTGGAAGCAGCTTAAGTCGTTAGAGCCATCAAATGTTGCACCTCTGGCTTACCTGGCCTAATTGAGCTGACTCACGCTAACCAAAAGGGAGGAGCTACCAGGTAAAAGGATGCTCCAACAACAGATCTCCCAAAAAAACAAGATGGGCATATCACGCGAGCGTGATTCGATGAGACTTTTTCTCATTCTTTAAAGTACGAGCATGTGAATCGATATATCGATACCAAGATATCGTAGCCTAGGCCGCTCAGCGTATCGATTCCCGTATCGGCCTGGATGATAACATCATATTCATGGCGGCCGAGGATGCGCATCACAAACATGTCCAACGTCAGTAATTAATTCCGCAGCCCCTGTGCCACAGCGCCAGGTAAAACCCAGGGCTAATCCCCAACACACATGGTCAGAAATCCACGGAAACTATTTCGAAATCCAACGATAAAGTATAGACTTGTGCGGACAGTGAACCCGGAAAACCGGAAGTGGCGGGTCACCGGAAGTTGGCCATGAAGCATATTTAGGTCACGCTTAATCAGAATATGAAAACCATTTGTCGCTACCTCTTGCGGTTTAGGCCCTGATCCCTGTCCACAGACGGACGGACGGGCAGAGCCGTTCTATAAGACTTTTTTTTTCGATGAGAAAAAGTCTGATAACGGAAAAAGTTAGTTCATAAACTCCCGCATGGAGGTGCTTGTGTAGAAAATGAATGAAAGCCACTCCCATCTTGTGGATCTTCAGAATCCTATAAGTGTCGAAATGAAGCGGTTTGCTCGGGCGAGCGCGAAAAGCCGTCGTTTTGCATGTCGGTGAGCCACATGATTGGGATTGCGAGGCAGTTACACAAACGGTCTGATTATGAGCTGGCTGAAATAATGTTCGGTCTCATCCCTATTATAATGCATTGTATTACGTTCGATACAAAACGAAAGGTCGAAACTGCAATGCGGGTGGGTCAGCAAAGCCACAGCAACAGGGTATTAACTAGGCTAGGAAGAATAGTAAATATCGACGCTGGTTGGATCGGTAGCACACACCAATTAGCATGTTTTCATACGCACGAGGATTAAGGGACGTTTCCCAGATTTGGGCAACGAGGCTCTTATTTTGTTCTTTTGCGAGAGCGATACTCGTTAAAAAAAAAAAAAAAACTGTTTTGACAAATGGAGTCGTGCTGTAATATCAGTGCTACCGCACTTGATGCCAGGCTTCGGACTTTCATTTCCGGAATTTTTATTTGGCGGCTTTGTGTTCCGGTGAATGTACACAAGTGGTGGCGAACCCAATCGAGCAGAACACCCGAGCAACTCACAACATGGTAAGTAGGCCTACACTCTGTTTGCAGTACTTTGAATCCAACGTTTGCCCTTTGCTCTCTTCAGCATGGACACCAGCTTCATGTCACTTGCTATATGAAATAGATATCATGCTACAAAATAAGTGCAAGTGAATTTCATGTAGTTACAGTAGACTTTATGCAGATTCACAGAGTGGGGTGTATGTAGACTATACATGTATGAGGGGTATCAGATCAAAGGCGGCTAAGCCCAAAAAAAGGTCATAAAATGAGCAAAAACTGCTGATTATTACTTAACTGTCACTGGTACAATCTTGAAACTTTTTGCGTCCATATGTTGCCACGGCTCAGGTACATACGCAAATGTGCAATTAATACCCAATGAGATTAAAATACATTATTGCTGGACGTAGGCCTATTTTGTGTTGCACCCCCCAAAATGGACTCCGCTTTTGATGTAAGACCCCTCATATGAGCCCATACTATTAAGAAATTTTTGTAACTGATTAGTATATGTGAATCAGCCTTAATGATACTGATCATCATCTGTGTCGAAACACTGTATACATAGTCCAGCGTCATCAGCATGCAGAGTGCAGTAAGGAAAAGATGCATAATCTCATTGCACGGAAGTCCTCATGACGTCAGTACAGGACTGTACATTACATCTGCATGTCACGCCACTGAGTAGTATAATGCAAATAATTTATGTGGTTTCCGTTTCTGTCAGTATGCCACAGTATCCGATATTCCTGATGATAGCAACGGAATGGAAATGAGGTTGTAGATACTACAGGAATGTAATGTATGGAGTCACTTTTGAAGGAGATAGGCTATAGCGCTCGTAGCTCACAGACACTGCCTCGCAATGGGCATGATTGTGTCGCTGTAGAAGGATTTTAGCACTTTTCGTTCGGTCCGGCATGTACAACCCACACTGCATGCCGCCGCACATGATGGTGCGCCAGGCGGAAGTGATTCCCACAATCCCACTTCCACCAAGTGCGCAGTGCGCACCAATCAAGGTACGCTTAGTTTGATTTTTGATTTTTGATTTGTATAATAAATATTAATTCCGTCCTCTCAACCTATTGGAGAAGAAACGAAATCGGGATTGAGTAACCATAGAATGGTTGGTTGGTTGGTTGGTTTGGTTGGTAGGAAGGGTTACCCAGCTTGTATGGCTCTGTCTGAGTCGAGCCTTGGCAGCCGGGGGTAGGAGAGGAAGGTGTGGGATTGCAAGGTAGGGGTGGGTGAGAAGGGTGGGGGAGAGGAGGGCTGGACCCGGCTGTACTGCAATGCCGGGTCCAACCCAGGGACGGGGGTGGGATATTCTCCCAAGCACCCCGTCCGACCAAGAAATGCGAGTCGGGTCCGAGGACCGCTCGAGGAAGAGAGTACCGTCGCGTCGCTGGCGAACCAGCCGGGACCTCAATTAAATATTCATTGCAGTAATTGCGACTCCAAGAGAGGGCGCATGCTCTGATTTGAGTAACCATAGAAGGTTGGGAGCCTCTAGAGATAGACAAGCCAAGACTCACCCATCTGCGGCACTGTTTGCTAAGTTGCTTGAATAAAACCAAATCTCCTCTTTGCTCCTGGCCGAATTTATGTCGCGAAAATGTCGCGGATTTATGTTCGCACCTTGTCTTATGAGTTATTTGGCTCCGATTCATGCCCCATATTAACGGTGGTTTTGGCTCATGGATACTTCAGAGCTCTCATCACGGTATATTGTGACAATTTGGTTTTATTCGAGCAACAGGGCAACCCGGGGCAACCTGGCGGGTCTGGGACTGGAAGCTCTCACCTGGGTTTACTAATCATATGTTATTTGCTTTCAAAACAAAAATTAATATTTATTATACAGTATATACCCCAAAAATAAAACTAACCGTGCCTTGATTGGTGCACACTCGCGCACCATCATGGGTTAATAACTTGCGCGCATGTAAGCAAAGCAACAACAGCTCATTATTCTCTGCAGAAAATAACGAGTCGAATAAAAATTCCGACACAATTCCTGTGGATCACGGTTCCTTTCCAATTACCAAAGGTCACGTACTACATGCAGAACAGTAACTCAAGAATTACTAACTGTGGCTTTTACGAGTGATAGTCATAAATCATTTTGCACGTGTGTGGTTGCGTGTACCTAGAGACAGGAAAAAAATCATGCACGGATGGGTGTGACAACGAATCCCATGTTTTAACTTATCGATGCTCTGCCAGTAGATACGCCATATCATGAGCATCCGAAAAGTTCTGCTGTAATGTTGAGGATAAAGATACACGGTCTGTGTACTGTACACATGCAATGGTTGTACGCTTGTACCTTAATCGTTGTCCCTTCCTACAGTGCCAATCACCTGTATTACTCCGCCATATACAAATGACGCTTCGTGTCCCATAGCTTAATTAGTATCGTTGGCCCACTTGATATTCTAAAGGGCTTGTTTCTCCAGGCAAATTACCACCCAAAGTGAAGCAGGGCTTCTTATTGGAAAACAGAGCGATTAAATTGATGGACTGGTTAGTAAATGCTCCGTCCTTGATATGGGCTTCGTCAAAACATACCAATTAAGGTATCGAGCAAAGTTGACTCTCCTCATAAAATGTTGCAAAGTATTCACATTCGCTGCGTGTAAGGGCTGTGTCGCACTGGGCTGAATTTACGGGCAGATAATTTGAAACAGTTATAATGGTAGGTGCTTATGGGGAGCTTTTTCAGAAGCAGCGTTTTTTTCTGG
The DNA here is from genome assembly GCA_000934665.2 of Catajapyx aquilonaris. NCBI lineage: Eukaryota > Metazoa > Arthropoda > Diplura > Dicellurata > Japygidae > Catajapyx > Catajapyx aquilonaris. The sequence continues at coordinate 62,203 of KZ538355.1, forward strand.
AGTAGGCCCTACTGTCCGCAAAATATTTTCGTTCCTCATATTAGCCTATGCTCTCGGGAAATTCAGGCCTCCGTTTGATATCATGGCTTTGACGCTGACCAAAAAAATTGCATACAAACAGCGATAACTAGATCATATTCTCGGTTAAATTTATATTATTTTATTTATTTAAGTACCCCGTGATCAAGTAATACTGTACAACCGGTGTGGGGGACATAAAATAGGATATAAAATTTTGTTAAACATGGCTGGATGCTTAAAAAATAATCCAGTTTACGAACCGACACTGACGTCTATAAGGGAACCCCGCGAAGTGCTACGCGAACTTCATGTTGATTTTTTTTTCTTCTGGTTCCTTATACCTGCTAGAAAGAAAGTACCCTTTCGGAGAAATCCTCGATCTCAAGGGTTTTTGATATACGGGGGTCAAAAGGTCAAAAATGAAACACTTTATGAAAGGCCCTGAGGAAGCAATCATTAGTGCTATTGGCGGGATTCTTGGTACTTAACAGTTTCTTGGGATGGGGATTATAAGCCCGAAATTGTAAATGATACTTCTCAAGGGGCCGGATGGGGGAGAGGTGGGCGGCAAAAAAAAAAAAATCGGTATTTTCAACGGGTGGTAAGGGTGAGCGCATGGAAGGAGCACGGCATGGGTCCGAAAGGCCAGCAACAATCCGTTTTGGAGATGTCGACCCTTCACATCGACGATGTCCATCCTGACAAGTGTGGATACGCCTGCATTGCTGGTTGCCGGGGCTAGGGGCTCGCAACATCAGACCGTAGCTCAACCTTGAGCTCAACCGCCTGGATCCGGCCACAAGCAATGCATGCATGCACAGGGGTATCCACACATGTCAGGATGGACATCGTCGATGTCAAGGGTCGACATCTCCACTCCAAAACGAATTGTTGCTGGCCTTTCGGACCCATGCCATGCTCCTTCCATGCGCACTCGCTACAACCCGTTGAAAATACCAATTTTAAATAATTTTTTGCCGCCCACCTCCCCCCATCCCGCCACTTGAGAAGTATCCTTAACTTGCATAATTCACCACTTCCGACTTCGCCATTATATTCCCCATTCCAAGAAACTGATGAGAAGCCTACCAAGAATCCCACCGATAGCACTAATGATAACTTCCTCTGGGCCTTTCATAAACTGTTCCATTTTTGACCTTTTGACCCCCGTATCTCCAAAACCCTTGAGATCGAGGATTTCTCCGGAAGGGGACTTTCTTTCTAGCAGGAAAGGAACCAGAAAAAAATCTATATTTCAACATTCGCGTATCACTTCGCGAGGTTCCCTTTACCTACATTTACAAATAATGAAAAACATTTGAAGTCATCATTTTCATATGTTGATCGGGTGGAAACTGGGAGATGTCGTGTAGATTATGTTGCCATGGTTGGCGAAAAATTAATTCTCAAGTGCTTCGACTTATTTCTTAAGTTGATGGCCATTCTTGTGTGTGAAATGGGAAGACCATTATAATCAAAATAATACTCTTGAGGTGTATTAATTTTACATTTATAATTTTCGTACATATGAGTGTTTTATAATTTGTACAATAGTTCCTTTCTCCGTTTATCTTCTGTTTTTAAATATTGGTATGAAGATCCACTTCGATAAAATCCCATGGAATACCACTATCAGAGAATAACTTTTTTCCAGCACTGATCCAGTTATGAGATTCAGTTGATTTGCTATTTGAAATTGACAGAGAGTAGGCCCTACCATAGGCTAACTTCAAAGTATTGTTTTGAGATTTGATCATTAAGTTGACTGGCAGTTGTTTTAAAATATTAAGGAATTTTTGTGAAGCGGACGAGAATTTTAAGAATAAATCATATGGGTCGACACTCCGAAACTTAAGGGGGAGATGAAGAGAATTTGGGAGTAAAGTTCTCGCTAACTAACAACAGCAGAACCGATTTTTTTTGTGTGTAAGTGTAACTGACCTCTCTCTTACACATGTGTCCCATATTCTTAATGTAGTATTTTAAAAAGTCATTTGCATTCGGGAGTAAATTACGCCGTCGTAAAATTTTAAGTGATGTCGTAACAAGCACCCAAAAATGCGGAAAAATTAGGTGCTCCGGACCCGTGAAGCCGATTTTTATATTTAGCTATAACTTTTCGGCAAATAATAATTTTGTCAAAATTTGAGTGATTTGAGAACTACTAGAAGTTGGGGGAACCCTAATTTTCACGGTTTTTATTGTGCATAGAGGGAATGGTCAACCGCAAACGCGACCCTTCTTTTGTGTAGGGAGGGTGGGATCCACTGTCTCCTCTTTCGGCCAGAGTTGGAACTCGAAGAAGTCCGGATTTTCGTTATCCCCCCCTTAAAGGGACACTCCACTCAAAATACGAGTTGGCCCCCAAAAATCGGGCAAAAAATCCTGATTCCGAATGTGCAATCGGTTTTTTCCTACGCCCAACGGTAACACGGAAAATAATATATCTACACACGTCGTCTGCTAAGAAGGGCGATACAACAGCATCTCGCGGCAAACCGGAGAAGTAGAGGATGTGCCGCGACCTACATGAGTGCCTCCCCCACCTAGACAGTTAGACAGTTAGGGTGGGGGAGGCAACCATGTAGGGGACCCTGGCCGCGCCAGGCACTTTCTCTAGTTCCGCCCGGTTCCACTCTGGTAGCGTCGCCACCTGCGCCCACCTTCCCCGCGCGCGGTTTTCGAACGACACACTTCCAGCTTTCACACTGGCCTTACCGTTCGTCTCTAAGAAAAACTGCTTATACCCTCGGAATCAGGATTTTTTGCCCGATTTTTAGAACCCAACTTGTATTTTGAGTGGAGTGTCCCTTTAAGACCAAGAACTTGAAGGTCGTTATGAGATATTGAATGCCCATATTCTCCCAGTTTTGATGTATGGCTCCCCTATGCGGTGCTAATCGGGTCTCTTGAATTTTTATTTTTTTTCTTATCTAAATCAACAGATTCTGACTTTGTGTATCTACTGAAACATGCTTGATTAGTGCACCTCTTGCTCTGCTTAAATGGTACGCCTTGTAAGTACTGAAAGAGTGCAACAACGTGCTATGCCCCAAAAAATACGTCCTCCTTTTCTGTAACAAGCAACGTTTGTTTTATTTGCTGGAATTCAGTTGTAAGATTAAATCATTCTCTGATTGCGTTACAATTGTGTTATATTTGTAATATAAACCCATTGTAAATGTAACGCAATTTTCCTATTGTCCTGTCCCGAAATTAACAGGTTGTCCTCCTTTCAGTTGTAAGTACCGGTGTTCTACTAAATCGGAGGTGTACAAGTTAAATAACAGTGGACTCATCGATTCTCCTTGCGGAAGTTCCAGTTTTATTGGAATAGGGTTATTCTCCGAGATCGAATCAGGGACTGTCTCCATATTCTGGTAGGACTAATTCTGCTGCATTAACATAATCTTTTTTCAAATTTATTTCTGACCGTCCCAGATTACGGAGAAATTTCTCGCGATTAATTGAATCAAGAGCCTTAGCTAAATCAATAGAAACTCCAGAGAACTTACCCTTTGGTTTGGAACCTTTTATATTAAACAACCTTGAACACAGGGCTAGGCTGCATGTGTAAGGGAGCTCGTCAGGGGTTGTGTGGGTGACACCTACTTGTTTGGCGCAATGTAGTGCAGTCCTAACGTAGGAGGTGACTTGTACGCAGAGTCACGCCGCGCAGCTCAAAATATTCAGCTAACATCTCTGGAATATTATACAGCAACTCGCTTCGCGAGGCGGTGCGGTGGGGCTCCGCCGCCCCCCCCCCCCCCCCCCCCCCCCCCCCCCCCC